>OX454416.1:121422874-121646178 GCA_949715475.1 Microchrysa polita | reverse complement strand
TCACGAGCTTGTGACGGACTATGATCTCACTCAGATGTTAAACGAGTACCCATTTATGGGGATAAATAACACTGCTGAGCGTGATGCTGATCTCATTACCTCAACATAAAGCAGATAAGATCTTGGAAATAGGATGTCACTAACACATCCTGTGGCCTTAGTCCAATGTTGGATTGTCGCGCTTGTTATTTTTTTTTATTATTTCTTTAGCATAAGCTGACCAGACTCCCGAAGGTCCAATGCTGTACACATACTTGCGGAATTAAGTTTTCAGGCAAATCCTCGACGATACTAACCCCCCCCTCCTCTTCACGCCGGGTTGCCGGTTCGGAGAAAGCGAAATTTTGAGAAATTTCGTAAGACATCCTAGGCTCCAAAATTTGAAATGAAATATTTGCCTATAACAATCAAGTCTGTTTTCTCAGAGCCGTGCAAAGGGGCAAAAGCGGCACGACGCGAACAACGAATTTAATTTATACCTATGCGCAATAGAGTCTCGTTAAACATTATAAAGGAGAAAATTTCCTAAATTGCGAATGTTTGCGTAATCCTAGGCTGGCTTCTGAAACTGAGCCTCGGAGCACTCCTAAAACAAAATCCTGCTTCGTCCCTGCCTCATATTGTCCTATATGTTGTGAACCTTGAGGTTATGTTGTACCACAGATAAGATAAAACTAGTTATTAATATGTGGTTGTACTAAACTAGACTCATAAGAGCCCTAAAGCCCTCAATGTTTCCCTTGAAACTTCCACCAAATATGGGACAGTACGGTGCTCTGCGAGACTGAGATTTGGGCCGCTGTAACTTATGAACGCTAATACGTATAACCTTGAAATTATAAGAAAATGTGAGCACCAAGTAGCTCTACAAGCGTGCCAAATTTCAGAAAGATCGGTCAAAGCTTTTCCGAGTTATCGAAAATGCGCGATTGTCAAACATAAAAGTCTAAATATCGATCGTATGGTGGTCAAACTTGACAGACTAAAAGCAAACAAGATTGTTTACAGTCCTCACCAGCTTATTATGTAGTGATGTGGTTGACAAACTTTTTAGCCAGAAGAACCAAATTTAAGAATTTACCCTTTAGTATTCATTTAAAGAGCTAAATTGATTTTTTTTCATAACGGCACGTATTATCTGGGGAAAGCTGTAGGACTAGGACTTTTAGAGCTTCAAGATGAACTTTTCCAAACACAACAGTGCAAAGGACCCAGAATTCCCCTATGAAAAATGTATGACTCAATATAATATGTATAATGGTAAGTTCTAGTATGATCATTTTAAGTGTCGAAATTCTAAAGCACCATTGATCTATGATCAGCATTCGATTCCATGTAATTTTAAATGGAAATTTCCTAGAGCCCAAAGGAAGGACATTTTCGCGCTGGATAATTTGAAATCGGATAGAGGAGTGATCAGAATTTGTTAGTTTATGCTCTATCTGAAAACACTACCCTTACTGACTGACCAAAATTTCACCAAGTATCACAAATTACAACGCCTAACCTGCATGGGTGGGCATAACAAATTTTTGTTACAAGACGTAATCGCGGGTCAGATCACATAAATATGATGCTGCAAATATACACCCAGAAGAATAACGTCTCGTAAAATTCAACCGATATCACTTTGAAATCGAGTTACATTCCTATTATATATAATCCTTTCCTTTTAAATAGATATCGGTTTAATTTAAATTCATTCTTTTTAAATTAATGGGAAATCCCTTCAATCCAAATTTTCAATGGGAAATCTTTTTAAAATGAAATGAAATCGCTTTGTTTACATAGAAAATTGTATTTTTTTTTACACTCGCAGTCGGTCGGCTCGGCAGTAAGTGGTAGAGCGATGTCAGAATGTATGGTATAAATTAAAAACGTCGTCCCGTATAGTCTGTGTGGTGTAGTAGGTTGGGGCGTTAGTCTTCAAATCATAGGGTCGCGCGATCGAATCCCACTGTAGGTAGGTAATTTATTATGCATTTTAGAGCGTAAAGAGGTAAATGAAATGTCGCCAACACCTATAGCGAGCGAGGTCAGTTATACAAAACTCATTTATGAGTAATTTTCACAGGGAAAGAACACCCTGTGAAAATGACTCCTTTTGGTTTTTGTAATTTAAGTATTCTTTTTAGTTCATGCATTTGGATAAACAATAAGAAATATCCTTTAATTTTAAATAAAAAAGAGTCCATTCTTTTAAATTAAAAGGGAATCCTTTCGATTTATGGTTGTGAGCTGATTAAATTGACACTGCATCTCTTTAATTTAAAGTGATTATAGATAGACTTTCAAAAGGAATATCTTATTAGTTCAAAGGGAAATCCGTTTGAAATAAAGGGATTATACAATGATTCAAAGGGAAACAAATATGAAGCAAAATCATATTTGAATCTCTTTGAATATGAATCATATACGTATTTTTTGAATTTACAAGATTTTTTTTACTCAGTGATACCTAGCATACTGGTCTTCATATCAGGAAAACTTACATTATGCTTTACAGGTCCTCAATCCTGGCCGTACGGAAAATGGCAACTTATTCCTTGATGGATGAATTCGAAACGGAGCATGAAAGAGGAGCTGGAGTTTTAGAACCCAGCACCGGGATCTCGATGGCCCGCTCAAAGCTTTTCGAAAGTTACAGCCGTTCAAAGATGCGATCCAAAACCAATAATATAAAATAAAATTCCGTAGGCGGTATCTTGATGCAATGGAGGTCTTTTTTTCGATTTTTTTTTATATTGCGGGGATGAAGCGGCCGATGTAGAAGATTTTGAGGCACACATTTTGCTGAAAATTTCAGAGTCCTATAGTCGTCTAGCTTCGAAAGCTGCAGCCGTTCAAAGATGCTACCCAAGACCAATAAAATTCCATAGGAGGTATCAAGGGCAATGGAGGTCTATTTTTATAATTTTTTTATAGAGCGGGCTGAAACTGCCGATATAGAGGACGTTAGGAAGAGTTTTTTTTTCAATAAATTGCCAAACTTGATCGATTCAAGGGACAAAAAATCACTAGGACCGCTACAATAGCATCAAAATTGGATCATGTGTTATAAAATCTAATTTTTAATGGGCGGCCTTACAGAACCACACAGAAAGCAGTTGGTAAAATTTATATATATTTTGAAATCGTACTTCTTGATACCAAAAAAACCAAACAGATAGTGAAACATGTGCTATGACTTTTATACTACTTTCGCCATTCAAGGCTATACATTTTAAGCAGATAACGGTAAATATTATTTTTTTTTAATAATTTGTGCGAGAGTTCGAAAATGCTTTGAGTCATTAACGCACACTAAATGAGTCAAAGATCCGCAAGTGCCTCCCGAGACGTCCTTTGTCGACCGCTGATGTAGTGAATTAGGTTTCATTATGTTGCATTGGGAATGCTGTACATTTTGCTGTACATTTCCCAATGCTGCACGACAGGCCAAAATGCTGTCTGTACTGTACAGCAAAATGCTGTAACGTCTGGTCAGCTTACTTTAGTACCAAGCTGAATGAATGACCTCAAGTCTAACAAATATGTATAACTTAAAATTACTTTAAAATGTTCATTTACTATTCTATTGTATACATATATCTGTATTGGAGAGTTACGAAAACCGGTAAAATTCCAATCAAAACGGAAGAACGCACACGACTTCTTCTCATCTTAAGATTAAGAACACTTCTCAATATTGCTGCTTGTCTTTCGAAATGAGATATTAAAAGGCTACTATTCCGCCAACATATATTTTAAGCAAGACTCTATCGCTAATCACTTGTAAATTGTACAGTACAGATCAATTACATGCCGCTATCACATGCATTCTAATACCCTCGTTTTGAGCACCTTCACCGTCTTAATTCTGGCCGGGTCCGTCACTCCGTCCGTCAGTCGTGTTCCGCACTCATGGCAGCATCGGCATGTATCATTATTATTGATTTGCATGTCACGTTTCACACTTTAGCTCATTCTTAAACGTCCAATTGATCATTCAATTTATTCTCTTTTATTATGTCTTTAAGATGTTCAGACAAGACAAAAAGAAATAAAGAAAAGATGATGTCCATGGACCAACTGGTCATCAACGTACCATTCTTATACATTATACAATGTAAATTTTCGCCTCATACCTTGGAGTAGGGAGGCAGAGAGAGGTGCGTGTTTTGTGTGTTCTGATGTGGTATGGTATTTGAGGCGTGAAGAATTATTATAACTTGTCTTATGATGACGAAATGTGTATACAGTAAAACACGAATAAGTGCACATCGAAAACACACGATTTTACATGCACTTATGCGTGTTGTGCACTTATCAGTGCTCCGTACAAAGTTTCTAATTTACGCCGGCAAATAGTGATATTAACTGATTTCAAGTGAATTCTTAAGTTTGGAGAAGTCAAAAATGTTGAAAATTATTAAAAACAAAATTAAAGTTTTAAGGAAAATTTCCAATTTATATTTAGTCGATTTGCGCATTGCGAATCTTTTGAGACACTCGTTTCATCTGCACTAGTGGCATGTCATTAATCAGCTCTACTCAGTTTGTAAAAAAAAATAATTTTCATTAAAAGACCATGCCCATTTCATATCAAATCATCTCGATTTCCCTAATTCCTAAAATTACATCTTGGACTGCCAGGGGCACTCTTAAATCATTCATGCAGAAAACCGCTACTGCCATGGAAATCACAAAATCAAAATGTTTTTTCTGCGAAGCTCACGACTATCTTATTATGGCAGCTCTACCTTTGCCATCGTAGCAACGACTTGATAACATTAACGCTTGAATCACAAAAATGTTTAGCCACTTTTGCTAAAAAAAGACAATGTGTCATTTCCACTTTAACCGACTCTAGTTTAATTGAAGTTGCATATCTATACATTTCCATAATTTGAACGAGACCGTGTTCTAATCGTACGAACAGCACGAATGGCACTGTACCCATTTATAAACCTAGAAGGCGCGCAAGACCCACAATATTCGGATCCGGTACATCTTTAAATATTTTATAAGAACCTCCCACGTAGCTATACTTTGACCCAAATTTTAAGGTTGAAGAATGTTTTAAAAATTCTATCGAAATATATGTAAGGAAGGTGGAGGACAACTTCAAGGATATGTCACAATTAGGCAATGATGAAAATTTCAGATCGCTAGCGATATTTTATCGAAAGTTATGGTTCAATTATATATGTAGTTATGGGAAGAGGTCCTTTGTACAAGAAAATTTCATGTTAATTCGCTGTTTTGAGATGAGGTCTTTCAACGTTCGCTAAGTGTGATTTTCGCCTTTTAATTTTGAGCTGTATATTCCTTGCTTATCGGTAACGGCTTTACAGCTAGAGAGGAATAGCAGGGATTGAGAAAGCAAGACATATCAACAACATATCCTTGGAATTAGGTATCTACGCGGCAAGTTTGAAGTCATGTTTATCGAAATTAATTTTGAGATTTACGCACCGCAAATCCTCCACAAAGACCAAATTGATGATCCTCGAATGACATTTAAAATCTGTGAAGTGTATGCATTTACGAATGCCTAGTCTAGGGATAGAGCTGTTACAACATCAATCAAACAACAACTAGGGCACCTACTTTGAAATTAAATCTGGAAGGGACTAACAAAAGCCGTTGCCTTAAAAACATGTCAAGAAGAAGATTTCCGGTAGAAACAGGAAATTCCGAAAATGGAAATGGCGTAACTAATGCCTTTTGGCCCACTAAAAACAGGGAGAGGGAAAATTAAATGACAATGCCCGCTAAAACTATAGGAAACTGTCTCCCCTGAGAGGGGCGTCGTAAAGAAAAATTAACCCAAAAGGGAGTCGGGAGCCCCTGGTTAATTAATAATTCTAAAATTGCATCGACTCCGATCGCATTAATTCGAACGATTCACCGCTGGTTTAACACGTTTTCTCTAATGATTTTTGAACATGTGCACTTATCCTTCATGAATAGGTTGCAAATTTTGTTAATATTGCCAAAAAATGCCTGCTCTTGAGCGTGTTGAGCACTTATCCGAGTTTTGCACTTAAGCGTGCTGCACTTATCCGTGTTTCACTGTATGTATTTGTTTTCCTCAAAGGTTTTGAAGGCCGAAATTTATTTGTTCGGATGCTATTCATCTTTGACATGCGGCATTATTCGTGAGGTGCTGGACAACTCATCAGCATTCTCATCATTATCTTGAAAGAGTAATTTGTTAATATTTATCAAGCGACGAGTGAAGAACCCTTGAAAGCGTGTTGTTGCTATTAGCACGTGCATCGTGCATATATTTGTGAGCCACAAATATTATTTTCATGAGACTACTTTTTACGCAGGATTTAGAAAATCTACAGCTGTCTTGTCTCCTGTGGCCTAAACCAAACGACAAAACTAGCTGATTGTTGAAATGACAACAATTTATAAAAAAATCCCGTTATCTTGTCCCAACTTACTTTGCTGCCAAGATACATTAATTTTAAATTAAGAGAAATTTCAGAATAAATTTTTCATTGAAATTAAAAAAAAAAAAAAAAATTCAAAACAGTTCTTCGAACCAAAGCCACCTTAATACAAGCCCGGAAGCAGAGCACGGTCATATACTGAAACGACAATTCATAGGCCTGTTCAGATCGAAAATTTACATTGCGGTAAAGGCAAATCGGGTTGGGTCGCGGCAAACTTTACACGAAAAGTATTGGCTCCAGGTCGATTTTCGTCGCGAAAAGTGCAATGTGTCGTGAATTGAAGTGTCTATAATGCAGTGAAAGAAACATATTTCGATAAAAAGTGAATTTTCTACGTGTTTTCGCGATTTTTATCAGAGCAGACACGTTTTTTTTTACATGCGCTGTCCTTGTGTTACGTGGTGTTACTGCAGCGTGCAACGTATATACGACATATTCATAGGCTCGCTTTGTGTGCATGTATTGCTGCTTCCCGGCTTTCTAAATTAAGGTGGCTTTGCTTCGAACTGTCAAATTTGCGAGGCTAGCAGAAGTGCCGAACAAAAAACAACAAATATTTACTTTTTTAAAAATTCCCCAAAAAAAAACTAGAAATTTAAATCTTGAAATCAATTGATGCGGCGTAATAAAGTTCTCCACTTATTGAAATTGCGAAGAACGAATTTCATTCTGTCCACTTGAACAAATATCCATTAGAAATACTCCGGTAGTCGAGAATAAGTCCGTATTCGACGGCTGTTCGATAAGTTAACGTTGTGAGCAATTGATGGATGGAGCGCACCTATTGCCAAATGGTTTTGATTTGTCGCTAACACCAACTTATTTAGGAAAGCTACCGAATTTGTAGAAATATGCGTTTCATAGTTCTCCGTAAAGGGCTGAATTAAGATCGGAGTGAAATTTTTCCCGCTGAGATTTTATCAATAAAAATGCATACTTATTGTCGTGGAATTTGTCACAAACGGTGGGGAATTCCTTAAGCTACAATCCGAGACCGATTCCATAATTCTCCTCGGCCATTTTATGTATTATTTTTCGATTTCCCGGCCATTTGACATTTCACGATGAAATAACCGTGGAATCGTAAAAAATACATAAAATGGCCGAGAAAAATTATGGAACTGTTTCTAGCTTATGGAATTCCCCAGCATTCCCCACATATTCCACGACAGTAAGAATACATTTTCATTGAAAAAATCGCAGCTGACAAACATTTCATTCTCGATGTCAGTACTAGGCTTAACAGGTAATTTTGTGAAGCAAATCAACCACTTTTACTAAAATGAAAAAATCGTATTTTGTCCAGTATAGTGTAGTCATAGTTACTAGGTGATTTCAGATTGCAAAGTGTTGTGGAGATTTTTTTGTTTCTTATGTTTTTGGGGATCCAATCCGGAGCTTCCCACCAACATTTCGTTGCGGGCTAGGGTCAAAACCGCGAAAAAACCTAAAATTTTTGGAGTTTCCCCGTTTTTTGTTCATTAATCATTAAAATGTGTTCAGCGGTATAGCTACAATTGATAGTCTTTTTTTGCAATTTTGACCCTGTTTTGCAACGAAATTTTGGTGGGAAGTTGCGGATTCAGGTTCTGAACCCCAAAATACATAATGTACAAGAAAAATGCAACTTTTGCGACCAAAAATGAAAAACCGTTTAATCTCAAAATTTTATTCATAATGTGGAACTATGTTAAAAATGGCTAAATTTATCAATTGTATGGGTACACAGTTGAAAATCTGGTGTAATTTTTGGGATAATTTTAAGCCAACGAAGTTTATAACAAGCATACATAGCAAATTTCGCAACCATTTAATAAACTCGCTGCGAGTAAAGAGACTCTACATAAAAAGTAGATTACTTTGACACATTTAATCACATCGACAACAAATCGATTTAGTGCGTCAGATCATTTTGACACTTGGTTTTATACAATAGTAATCTATTCAAATTGGTGTATCGTTTCAATATGATGATTTGGTTTTATTTTATAGTGTACTTCAATTTTGTAATCAACTTTATTGGCTAAATAGTGTAAGGAAATTTGATAATATCAAGTTTATTATTTTTATATGGACGTTCAGTTGAATATCCAATCCAGTTATATTGTTGAAAGTTATTTTATCAAAATAAGTGTATCTATTTTATACCAATCTTTCGGACAAAACCTGATTATGATTACTATTCATTGCTAGGATAGATTTTATCTGGCGAGTATATTAAATGTGATCCCGATGACGGGACAGTTTCGTGTCGGTCATAGAAAGTTACAATATTGACAGTATTAACTGGATGACATCGAAAGTGAAAATATATTTCTTAAAGTTCAACTGCAGAAGCAGGCAACGCCAAAAGTAGCACACTACATCATGTCCACATCTGGTGAGTTTTTTTTTTTAATATAACTAAATTTATTTTAATAATCCTTACGAGTATTTATTGTTTGGTTTATTTAATTTCAGGAAGAATATAATTCAAGAAAATAAACTGCAAGCTATTGGTAAAGGAGCCAACATCCCGAGGTAGTTGTCCTCTCTCTGAAGCCAACTAAGTGAAGGTGAGTTTCCGAATTTACCAGGTGTTAAATTTACAAAATGAAATTTGTGGTATCTACTGAATTTAATACATTTTTCGTTTTTTACAGATGAGTACACAGCCATTATACGTCTTTGAGTCTTATTCGCTAGTTTCTGCACAAAAATACAATTGTAAAAGTGTTGTTTGATTTGAAACTAAAAGTATACAAATAAACTTATAAATTGTGTCTTTTTTATAGATACAAATTATATTTCAGATGTTTCTATACCATTCATGGATACACTGTAAAAACAAGGTTGAATTTTGCATCGAAAACTCGTTGAATTTTACACCTTTTTTGGCGTAAAATAACAGTAAACGTTTATTTTTCAACAAAATTTCTAGTAAACCCATAAAATAGTGTAATATTACACAGATTTTTTAATATTACTCTATTTTGCTGTAATTTTACACCACATTTGGTGTGAAGATGTGTCATTACTTTATTTTCATGTAATATTACGATTTTGGTGTAAAAAATTACACCTACATTTGTGTAAAACTGAGTGTGTTACAATACTTCTGTGCATTATTGCATTTTCCTGTATCTCACAAGTGGCTTGTTCTGTGTGCAGTTAGTCTGTTCCGTCCGAAGTGCGCTCGTTCGAGCATATTATTGTTGTGGTTGTATAGTGCTTTTTGCTCGTGAACCGAAGGGGGTGTGGCAGCTCTTGGCCGTTGGAATAACGGGTAGCTACAGGACGATTTACTTCGAAGAACCGGCTGCCGAAAATATTATCATAAACCCGTATGTAAATTTACATTTTTTCCAGTGCAAATTTGCTTATTTCTGATTTAAATTTACATAAGTCTAAGAGTAAGTTTACTTATTTATGTGTGCAAATTTACTTATTACCGTTTGTAGATTTACACCAATTTTGTAGTAAATATTTACACCGTAAAGCGTAAAATTACTCTCGTTCATATCGTGGTGTAAATTTACTACTATAATAGAAGGAAAAAAAGTTTCCTCCTATTATTGGAGTAAAATTTTTTAGAGTGTACCTTTTATATAGTAATCGAAATCCAAATGAAATATTCATCCCCTATATTAAAACTATACAGGTCAACCTATTAACTTGACTCATTCTTTAGATAACGATGTGATTCATTTAATAATAGCGACCACTATCGTTTTAATAAAAAAAAAGTAGATAGATTTATATAGATAAAAAAATTTATTGAAATTACACCAAGATTTTCGACTGTGTAGTAATACCGCTCAACGGATTTATAATATTTATATCTCTTTGGGCGCACAATTATGGCCCTGTTCCCCAACGAAATGTTGGTGGGAAGCTCCGAATTCGTGCTCAGCACCCCAAAAAACATAAGAAACAAAAAAAAATGGTCTCCACCACATTTTGCAATCTGATGTACTAGGTTTATCACGTAGTAACTACACTAAGGCCCATTCTCTCGTACACTCTATGAAATTTTTACTCTTATAATAGAAGGAAACTTTGTTTCCTTCTATTATAATAGTGAAATTACTCTGCAATCTAAATTTGCAAATCAAGTGTAATTTTACATAAAAAATGTTTAAAAAAGTACTCCAATATATTAGCAAATTTACACCGCGCTATGTGTAAAAACACTCCGTAATAATAGGAATATAATGCGGTTTCACTCTTTTTTCGTTGTAAAGATTTAAGTGGCGAACCTTTATAAATAATAGGTGTGTTTTTTTTTGGTTATTTCGTGTAGGTTTGGGTAACGAAACTCCATATAAAAAAAAATGACAGGTGGATCAGCTGGCATTTTTTTATATGGAGTTTCGTTACCCAAACCTACACGGAATAACCAAAAACACACACCTAATATAGTTATCAATAAAACTATTTAAGGCTATATAAAATATAAACAAGTATCGGTCGAGTTTTGCTGATCAGTTTTTCGTCTATATGGGAGGTTGCAATATGGTCTTTTTTGTGCGATCTGTACACTTATTCTTCTTCTCAGTACCGTAACTCAGCTGTTTATAGGTAATTTCCAGTCAACGTTACATTGCATATCATTTCGGAGTGTAATGTCGCAAGCACTAAATATTTCTTATCCACACATGTACGGAAATTTTGGACCACGCCGAGATTCGATCTCGAGACCTCTAGATTACTAGCATCGTAGAGTGCGACTCAACCAAGTGAGCGACAGAGCGTGTACACATGAGTTCTAAATGCAGAGAATTTTTGGAAAAATGTGGTACACTGTGCTAAGTCCAGCCGATTGAAGTATGACAACTGGAGAGCACGCTACAAAAAATGAGTAAAACTTCAACTGCACGTTGTAAAAATACACCACAAATCCGAATTATACACATAAACGTTGTAAAAATGCACCAGAAAATCTGAATTATACAGAAGTGTAGCGTAAAAATACATTTCACACCGATTTTGGTGTAATTTTTTTATTTTACACAGAAATTGTTGAAAAATGCACTCTGTATGTGATTATAAGCAGGAAAAAGTGTAAAATTACCGCATTTTCAGCGGAAATTTAAATTCACTTTTTAGAGTGTAGATCTTATAGAATGGTTAGTCTTATCGCCCAGAAATGACACACACAATATTCAAAAAGCTTCTCCATTATATTGATTTTTTGTTAATTTTGCATAGTTATGTTATCTTTTGCTTATTTACGCTGTTGGATGAAAGTGCGCAATGATTTTCTCAATCTAAGATGATGGCTTAAACAAGCAAAATATGGCGTAGCTATGCAAAATAAACAAAAATTCCATTCAATACAATGGAAAAGCTTTCTAAATATGGTGTGTGTCTGCTCTACGCGATAAGACTAATCAGCCGCCAGGTACTGAATAAGAGCTATCAGAAACCCGGCCTAAGTATTTAAGCATTTCTGAATGGATGGGAAACCCTCGACGATAGATTCATGACATTTAGCAGATAGTCCATGACCGCTCCAGAGCTTTGTTCAATTATCAGTGGCAACGTGGTAGAATGAGACCCAACAACAAACAACGCTGTGTACTCCAGAACGACTGCAAATGAGGAAATAATCGGCACATATCCTGATTTCGCGGTCGCAGATCAATAAATGGAGTTTGACCAAATAACAGACGGCAGGGCAGATTATATATGAACATGTGCGAAACATCGGTTGCGACCATAAGGACATGAAGAGGCTATTTGTGTGATGACTGCCGCGTTTGCTAAAGGTACTTGTTCGTAGAGACAATTCATGTGATGATCGCTCAGCGATCGTAATTTTGCATCCAATTTCAAGCCGTATTTAAAAAAATTTCGTATGTTTCTACTTTTCTAGTATCGACTATAGACTAAAAGGAACATGTCTGTATATAAAATATACTCATATAGTGCTCAAAACCGGTGGTTTAACTTCGATCGCTGAGCGATGATCCCATGAGTCGTCTCTACGAACACAAACCTTAACTGCTAACTACAAATGAAATCGCATGACCACTGCGAGTAAGTGTTTGATTATGTTCAAGTGTAATTTGTTCGCTGATTATCATCTTAAAGAAAACCATGGATCCACCATTTTGCAGCAGTCACCAAACAGTGATCGAAACAGTGGCAGTTCAGGCAAAATCGGTTCAAAAGCAGAAAGTTCTTTGGTGCAATCTTGAATATTCGGAGATGTCCCACACATACTTTCTTTGAGAATAGATGAATGTTAAATGGAACTGCTGCAGTCTTTTATTGCCTCAATTCGATGCCGCATTTAAGAAGAAAGGGTCTCGTTTAGAGCGCGGAAAAAGGTTTTCTCATAACGACAACTCCTGGACGTCTCAATTCACCTTGGTCCAATTGGTAGAATTGAGCTCATATCGGTGGTCATATTGTATATTCGTACTTTGGTCCGGGACATGAAGATTTCGATCGGCGTAAGCGAATCACGTTGAATTTCGAGGTTAACGTCCATTGTTTTGCAGTGTTTTCAAAATTCTATAATTCCGAATGTATCAAAAACCGGAATGACAAAGGGCTCCATTACACAGTCATATTATAATAGATATTATCATATGCTTAAGCCTACTTAATTTCGTTTAATGGAAGTTTGAAAAAGTAAACCGAATGAATCGAGTAGGCTTAGGCATATGATAATAAAAATATGACTGTGTAATAGAGCCCTTAGAGTTAGCAAATAAAAAAACCATTTGGCGATGGGTGTGCCCTACCATGGTACAATTTCGAGCTGAAAAATGACGGAATCCGTGGATTTTCTAACAAGACCAACTTGAGAAAGAAACACTTTTTGGACAGTAGCTCGGCATCGCTTCATTATCTTATGGTCGTATAGTGAGAAGTTGTCGGTTGTTCATCTGCAGCCACAAAGATCACAGAATAACCATCATAAAGCAAGACCGAAGTTCGCAAATAGGGATGATGGATAAACAATAAATAGCCGATGTTACTCCAATGAACTAATAACAACCAAGCGGTCGTTCCTCTGTTGAATCAGCTTAGATGGTCTGGTCTTAGTCGGTAACAATTCAATATAGCTGCATACCAGGAAGTAGGATGCTAACACTTTTATCGTCGTTCGTAAACAAAACTAAGATACAGCTATGGCGCTTATCCCGCCCCTGCCAAGAGGATAATTTGCCGCCCCATAGGTAGCTCTTGGCCGCTGTAACAGCGAGGAGCTCAGAAACGATTTACATTTTAGAACCGTTCGGCGCTCAACCTCAAGTGAATCATCAGATCAGGATCAGATAAAAGGGATTAATGCAAATGAAAGGGAGTTTGCTGGTAGCTGCCAAAAGAACAGACATATCAATTATATTTTTACTCTATCTACTGGGTGGCGGGAACCACTTTTTTACTTATTTCGGATAATATAACGGAACAGTTTTTAAGAAAGTCGCGGACTTGTTTTTTCGTGGGTTTTTGGCATTTCTCAATTTGAGATTTTTCGTTTCGCCTTTTAGGCTATTATCGACTGACTTCGGGTAATTTGTTGAAACATAAAATTGAAGAAAACATGTCAATCAAATTTAAGTGATTGTTTTATTTCTTAAGCAATTTTTATTAAGATATTTAGATTTATTTGAAATTTAAATAATATGAGTTCGGACACAATGCAAAAGTTTCATTTTCTTCGTTTGTTCGAATTATGTAATAAACAAGCAACAATTCAACAAAACTAAATAAAACGAAAGAGTTAGGCGAGTAACTCTTACAAAAATTTTTACTGATTTATCCGCTATTTAGGTATAGTGCGGTAAGTTTTTGTATCTTTTTAAGCTTTAATGAGTATAGCGCATAGACATATGGTGTTGAAAACATATGAGTGCAACTACATTTTCGAAATTCGTTGTCATTTATTGAATTTGAAGCCGAAATAGGAGACTAATGTGGTTTCTCATTCTCAATTCTCAATGAATTGTTTTCTTAGTTATCAGCTGAGTTTGATTAAAATGCCACTCAGCTGATGTTTGATAGCAGACTATGAGTTTTGTAATGAAGTTTTTATACTAGCTGCTAAGAAATCTTTAATACCGCAATTCTACTAAATTGCTTACACGATCTCAAAGTTAGTTACAATAGATCAAGCAGACATTTAAAACATCTTTGTTGGTTCTAACCGCCACTCAAAAATACATCCACTGTTTGTTTGTTTGTTTACCACTATTGTACAAAATGCGGCATTCCTTTATCGCGAGTATTATCGCTGAATAATTTCGTGAACAAAACACTTAAATCGTATATACAATGGCTTAAGTATCTTGTGGGCTGGCCTTAATTAATAATAATCTATCATATGAGGAATCATGTCGTTTTCCATCATTTCTCACTATAAATTCAACACAACTTGCAAGAACATTTTTGTGTCTTGAGAAGATTGCGCATAAAATGTGGAGGAACGGAGGTCGGTCGGTATGATGAAGTTATATGAAGGAAAAAACAAAAAGCTGATTGCCCACGATGAAGACACACAAAGAATATAATCATATCGGGCTGAAAAGAAAAGAATTATGCCAACTCGTTAAGGTGCCATTGTTGAAGGTGTTTTAGGTCTTTTTACCGATCGGCTTAGCACAAACACGAAAAAAAGAAACAAACCAACAGATGGATGTGTGTTTTTTGACTTTATGCCTATAGACAGATTGAATCACATGGATTCACATTTATTTTATTCTCACCTCATTCAACCTTTGGCTGATTAGAGCGCTTTTTTACCACACGAATTCTTTGGATTTTCTCATCGAATCTTACCAATAGGTTATACATATGGTATTTTTGTAAATCATACTGACAAAACGATTTAGTGTTGTGCCACAAGGTATCCACTTGGGACCTTTTCGCTTCTCGTGTTTTTTATTTTTATTTCGATGGTCGGTATGTCGAAGCGTCTTATAATAACAATAGTTTGCACTTTGTTTTCTTGTCTTGATCTATTGAACTGTACAATTAAGCTGTTCGATTGCACAACGCCGTATTATTGGAACATATTGTAGTGTTATAGGTCCATCGCATGGTCATCACACAATTATAACGTCCTCATCGACATTCTCTGTAGTCATCTTGCATATACATCGACAATAGGTCGTAGTTTGGTGGAATAAGCAATAAATCGGTTTCTGTCAATTCGTTACGAATCGGAACACTATAATTAAGGACGTGCCTTCATTAACACGCTAACTAACCGTCAACACAATATAATTGAACGGTTCAGATTCGAAGCTTGTATTCGGTTTAGCCTCTGACTGACGTTTACTGCACGAGTGAATATCATCTGGGATCCTATATATGCACGGATCTATAAGTCCATTGTAAAAGTCATTCGGTTCGCTGTTCAAAACTGAACACAAGGCAAGAGCAAGAACACTTCAACACCACATCTCTAAAACAAGGCATCATAGCGCGCAATTGATGATGAGATGACTCTCCATATGTACGAGCGCAAGAGTGTTCTACCACGGCGTATATTAATTATCCTTAAGCGATTTTATCGAATGATTGAAAATAATTATACGCCACGGAAATGAGGACGGAGTGTGCTACACGAGTAGAAGGCGTGAAACCGATGATGTTTACACCATCATTGATGACGATAGCAATTGGGGGGCTTCAATCGTTCAATCAATGTTTTGATGGAAGCATTATTTGATTTTGAAATTTCATAGCAATTAGTTTTGGAGACGTTTGTGTACCTATATGACGAATTGGATATATTGAGCTATTGCTTGCCTGATTGTTGAATTGGTATCCATAGTGACAGTTATGAATGCGTATAGAATCGCGAAGGAATATACTTTGTGAGCCGGTTGAGATTGTCGTTCTGAAGGACACTTTTTCATTGTACATTTATTCAATTGTACCAGACTCGAGCTCATTTATATGGGAATTCACTTAATTTAAAAATCGATCAGTTTATCTTCGGAATTATAATGTATAATGTACGTTCATTTCTCGAAACGAAATTGAAATTAATTATTTTGGGTCAAATGTTTGCACATTCTGTGCCTATTCAAATTGGTTTCAAGCGGGGTCATGACACGTCTTATTAATTCGAATTAAAAATCGAAGTCATTTTGGTTAGATCTTGTTAAGGTCAATAGTGTAGAGAAGCGTAAAGCGACCGACTTTTTTTAGAAATAAATGCGGGGCATAGAGGTGAAACAGAAAAACAAAACGTTGATAGCGATAAATCAGGGTGTGTAGGGCATATTGCAGTTGACACTTGAAAATTGAGAGAAAGCCCAACAAAATTTCAAATGGGCGACCAAGCGCAAACAGAGGTCAATGTTCAAAAAAGGGGAGATATGAGGCCGATGTAGAGCCTACTGTGGGGCACATTTTGCCGCAAATTTCAGAGTCCTAGCTGTCTACGTTTGAAAGTTACAGCTGTTCAAAATACAACCCAACGAGAAAAAAATGCAAATGGGCGACCAGCTTCAAACTGGGTCGGTATCCCAACAAAATAAATGTTGGTGCAAACGGAAACGCAGTCGATGATTAAAAAAAAATCCATAGAGCTTTGAATCGGGGTTCCTATGTAGAGCCCCAGCCGTTTTGCCTAAAACGTGGGACAATTTCGCGAGGATTTTCAGCATCTTATGGGTTTAGGGCAGAAGTCGGTAAACTTATTAGCGAGAAGCGCCAAAGAAAGTAGCCATTAGCAATTCTTAGAGTCAAGTGAATTATTTTAAATCGTTACGGTTTTCTTGGCAGATGCTTCGACCCCCAGTTACTAGAACTTCGAAATGGCATTTTGGAAGTGAAACGTTGTGAAAAAAATTTCGAAGTAGCCATTACGCGTTTAGGAATGTGGGGCTATTCAGCCCCATAAAGCCTAACCTCCGATGAACCGATGATATTCACCTTCTGTATGAATTTCTAGGATCTCATACGAAATAAAAACCTATACCTGGACCTTGAGAATAGGACCTGATAGAAGGACGACGAATCCAAAACAAATCTTGGAACGGCGACAGGAGCTTACGAGATCACCATGCAGGACAACGAGATCACCATGCATTGCAACTGAGATCTGGGTCCATTTTCTTTAAAGCCAAAACCAATGGCATTCTGTAGCCTGTGCCCCGAAAATTTGGTTGAACAATAATAGTAATATAATAAAAGAAATTTATTTTATAGTTCAATATTTGTAACAATAACATGGAGGGATTAGTCTTAGTGTTTCGACTGGGACTGTACAATTATAACAGGTATCGTTAGTTCACTGTAGCTAAGGAAACGTTTAAATAATTCTTTAATGTGTAATCTACATGGAAAAAAAATTTGTTACTGCTCTTCTTCTTTTCTTTTGACAGTACATTATTATCCACTCAGGGTTGCCAGATATGCTTACGACTAGGATTGTATTTCTAAACAAAGTCTACAAATATGTGGGATATATCGGCAAAATTAGCTTGAAACCTATTGATAGAATTTGCCTCTCAAATTGCAAAGCGTTGAAATTCTCATCCACAGTGAATCAAGCCGTCATTTTTCGTACAGAATATGCCCTACAATAGTAAAAAATACTACGTTTACTTTCAAAAGCTGTGAAGTACCATTTTTTGCGAGCTGCTCATCACGAAAATTCGACAAAGTGTCATTGTTTTTTTGCAATTAAATTCACTGTTGTCGAACAAGTCCAAGGCTCTAATTACCAAACTTTTCGTAACACCACTGTAATTTAGATTTTTTATTATAAAATAAAAAATAAAACGAGACCGAGGCTAATTTCGGGCGCGGCCGAAATTTGAATACCCTTCACTCTCCTCGGGCTAAAAGTTTTTTTTGGGCGAACATATGACTTGTGTTCAATCCTTCCCCATTCTTTTCCTTCTGTGGCGTCGATAAAACAATATTTGTGTGTTTTTGGTTAAGTGGGAAAATATAAATATTTACTCAGAAAACTTTATTGGGGGGATGCGGGAGCATGGTCGCATAGTATGATTCCATTCGTTTTAATTTTTTTTTGACAAGGACGCATTCAGTTTTTTTGAAATTGGTGTGGAAAAAATGTTTCTTAGAAGATCTAAAACGAGGGGTTTGTATGGTATCCCCATGACCCCATAGACCGATTCCATTCATTTTTATACCCGTCACTATGTGGAAGGGTATATTAACTTTGTCATGAAGTTTGCAACGCAGAGAAGGAAGCACCTCCCACGATATAAAGTATATATATTATTGATCAGCGTGACGAGAGAAATCGATTGAGCCATGTCCGTCTGTCTGTATGTCTGTCCGTCTGTCTGTCTGTCTGTCTGTCTGTCCGTCTGTTGCAACGCAAACTAGTCCCTCAGTTTTGAAGCTATCGAGCTCAAAATTTGTATGCAAGTTTCTTTTTAGTGTACGCTGTATATATGTCGGAACGAATGGAATCGGACCATGGGGCCATGGGGCTGCCCCTGAAAATTAGGTTTTTCTAAGAAAAACTATTTGTTTTATGCACCAATCTTAACCAAATTTCACCCAAGTGTGTTCCTAGTATAGCCTCAAAACATATCTAGAAACGGATGGAATTGGAACATTACGTCATAGGGCTGCCATACAAACGAACCATTGAAAATTAAGTTCTTCTAAGAAAAACTTCTTCCGTTTTAATCCGACCGTAACCAAACTTCGTCCAAATGTGTTCCTAGTAAAGCCTCAAAAAATATCTATGTGCAGATCAAATGGGAACACTACATCATAGGGCTGTCATACAAACCAACCACTGGAAATTAGATTCTTCTAAGAAAAACTTTTTTCTTAATGAACCAATCTTAACCAAACTTTGCGCAAATGTGTTTTTAGTAAAGCCACCAAACATATCTAGGAACAGATGAAATCGGAACACTACGTCATAGGGCTCTCATACAAACCAACCGCTGGAAATTAGGTTCTTGCATGAACAACTTTTTTCTTTGTGAATCAATCAACCAAACTTCACCCAAATGTGTGGCCAGACGTACTCCATTTTGCTGTACAATACCTAAAGCATTTTGACCTGTCGTACAGCATTAGTAAATGTACAGCATTCCCAACGCCACACCAAAGAAACCTAAATGACTGCATAATAACCTCCTTGGTGAGGCCTGTAGTCATTCTGTTAGGTGTTATTAGCAAGGTAATTGCACTTTCATGTGGCAAACGTTCATTTTCGATAAATTCGAAACTCTTTGGTCAATCGTTCTGAAATTTAATGTACCTAAATGTAAGCGCCAGGTAGCTCCACAACCTGGGGATTACATTTACTTACATTTCTCCATATTTTAGGGTCGCCTATCTGCGTTCGAAAGTTACAGCTGCCCAAATCGCTCTTTCGACTTTTCTAATCGAAAACTCTATAAAATGTGTCCAATAAATTTGAAAATCGGCAGACTTGTGAACATTTCCAGGCTCTAGCTCACACTTGTAGCTGTAGAGCTATACTTGGCGCTCACCGCTCACATTGTCTCCAAATTTCAAGGTCCTACTTATCTGCGTTCTGGAATTCAATCGATTTAATCGAAAATTCGGAAATTTTGGAGCGTAAAATTTTGAAATTTAACAGCCATGTATAGAGGACCGCACTGCCCGTATTAGGTGAAAATCCCAAGCATCTATAGCTGCCAATACTCAGAAGTAACAGCCATGTAAAGATGCGATTTAAATTTTTCACAAAACGATGGAAAAATTACTGTACTCCATCCGATTCCCCTATCAACCTGTTTAGGAAATAGAAAATTCAAACCAAAGTACTCTGCAAGGATTTCTCCTATATGTTGACCAAATCCAATAAAGTAGCGATAAATCCGCAGAGAGTCGCCATCCGCTTAAGAATCCTCTACGCAATAAGGTATTAATTTATCTATTGTAATAAACAAAACGAAACTTTTAAATAATCAATCAATCAATCAAATGCAGGTACAAGGAGGTGGAATTTTCGTACTTCAAATAAACAGCTTCATGATTTTTGTCTCAGGGTCACGGATAGTCAGAGATAGGGAAAGGGCCATCATCATCCCAACAATGCTGCTGAGACTGCAGTTTCGAACACTGAAATTCAAAAGTTGAAAAATACCTATTCCTAACCCTAAAAAAAAATCGGGCTCATTGTGTTAAACAAATGTTGGGTTTGCCCCTTTTAAACGAGATCCTGGCTACACTTCTCCCATGCCTGTTATAACTTTGCGTCTTTGCGTCACAGGCTGATGATGTTTTGTCTATGAGAACATTTAGAAGTTGAGGGATCTTTTCTGGGTCCTGTTTACTACCAACAGAACCTTGCAAGGACGTAGCCAGGATTTAGCTGGATATCCGAAATTATGACATTATGATGGCGCTGCCCCAATGCATAATATGCCTCCTGTCCCACTGTTCCTGTGTCGAATCCAATTTTATCGCTTGACGAGGCTGGGCGAGCACGAGTGCACGCACGATTACTTAATTGCGCTGCTATCATCGGAAGCAGAGAGTGCCACGTCTACAACGCCAAAGACTTCTTTTCTGTACAATTATAGATGGGCTCGTGGGCCATGTTATATGCACGAAGCGGCAACTATGGAACTATGGAAAGTACGATCGCGTATTCGGTGCCCGCGTCATGCTGCTTTTGCCTTCCCTTCGCACGGCTCAAAAAAAATTCTTCATTCTTATAGGGAAATATTTTATTTCAAATTGTGTAGCCTGTATGAGTTCTTACGAAATTTGTTGAAGTTTCCATTATGAAAGACGATCCCGATTATGGGTCATCAGATTTTTCGTGGGTTCCAAATTGTTTATTATATAGTCACTATAAAGGCTACTATTCTTGCTGTATTCCGTTTAGGAAGATATCACTTATGAAAGGATGGAGAATATGTGGTCGTTTTATGGCGTCCGTCATGGTGGTAGCCTCGAGACATACAATCGACGCCGCTTAATGCGATCACATCGGGATCTTGCTGTTTTGATAACATTAAGCGAACGATAACAAATAATAAAATAGTACGATTGAGGGTTTGCCTGAAAACCGAATTCCGGAATGTGTACTGCATTGGGCCTTCGGGAATCAGTTCACCTTAGTAGTAAAGCTTCAAAAGATATTTAGGAACATTACGTCATAGGGCTGTCATACAAACCAACCCCCAAATATTAGATTCTTGTAAGAACAACTTTTTTTCTTTTTGAATATTAACCAAAATACATCCAAGTGTGTTCCTGGATTAACCCCAACGTATACAGGAACAGATGGAATCGGAACACGTTATTGGGCTGCGGTAGAAATTTTAAACACAAAAGGAGCTTCAGTTTCATTCAAATGTGACGGGTATTCAAATTTCGGCCGCGCCCGAAATTAGCATCGGTCTCGTTACACATGTCTTATGGCATCAATAGAGATGCACTTTTACTAGTTTTGGTTGAAAGTGATGCACAAATAAAAAGTTTTTCGTAGAAGAACTCAATTTGGGGGGTTGGGTTTGTATGACAGCCCCATGACCACATTGTCCGATTCCATTCATTTTTACATATGTTTTGTGGCATCAATTGAAATGCACTTTTATGAGGTTTGATTGAAATTGGTGCACAAATCAAAAAGTTTTTCTTAGAAAAATTCAATTTGGGGGGTTGGGTTTGTATGACAGCCCCATGACCCCACAGTCCTATTCCAACCATTCTTACATACGTTTTGTGGCATCAATAGAAACACATTTGTATAAAATTTGGTTGAAATTGGTGCACAAATGAAAAAGTTTTTCTTAGAAGAACCTAATTTGGGGGGTTAAGTTTGTATGCCAGCCCCATGATCCCATAGTCCGATTTGTTCCATTCTTACATAGGTTTTGTCTTATGAATAGAAACACATTTGTGTGAAATTTGGTTGAAATTGGTGCACGCATGAAAAAGTTTTTCTTAGAAAAAACAAATTGGGGGGGTTATTATTAAAATTTCAGCTCGATAGCTTTTAAACTGGCCGAGTAAAACGCGTAGCAACAGACGGACAGACGGACAGATAGACAGACGGATATCGCCCAATCGACTCAGCTCGTCATGCTGATCATATATATACATATTTCATATGGTCGGAGATGCTTCCTTCAATGCGTTACAAACTTCATGACAAAGTTAATATACCCTTTACTCTACGAGTGAAGGGTATAAATATGTTGGCGAAATCGCAAATCATGGATAATTTTGAGAGACTTTACTCCTGAAAATGGGGGAAAGATTTGGCAAAATAAAAACATTTAACAGTCTTACAGCGCATTTAAAAACAAAACGCGGTTCACCTTACCTCGACTTACGACAGAAATTCCTCACACAGTATCTCGACTAGGTAAAGGATTTTTTGGTTTCTTGGTTAGATCCGGCCAAAAGAAATCTTGTAGGTGATTCATAGGATTTAATATATTTGTTTTTTAAATGGCAAAACTGAATGAAATCCTGTTAGAAGAGTAATAGGTTTACTAAAGTTTCAATACTTGAATTTACTGGTGAGATTGGGTAATTAGCGGTGAGGCGAATTCGACAGCTGAAGAAAAGTAATTTGCTGCAAATTAAGTAAACTGTCGTTAGTTTGAAAACCTTTTCAAATATCAGGATTTGTTTAAATTTTCTTTTTTTATGAAAGTGGTTTGAAAAGAACGTTGATTTTGAGGATATTTAGTTCTTTAAGAGAACCATAAACAGAGCACAAATGTTCGAAGTAAAATAAAAAATAACAGGCGCGACAATCCAACATTGGACTAAGGCCGCAGGATGTGTTAGTGACATCCTATTTCCCAGATCTTATCTGCTTTTTGTTGAGGTAATGAGATCAGCATCACGCTCAGATAAATAACACTGCTGAGCATGATGCTGATCTCATTACCTCAACAAAAAGCAGATAAGATCTTGGAAATAGGATGTCACTAATACATCCTGCGGCCTTAGTCCAATGCTGGATTGTCGCGCCTCTTATTTATTATCACGCTCAGCAGTGTTATTTATCCCCATAAATGGGTACCCGTTTAACATCTGAGTGAGATCATAGTCCGTCACAAGCTCGTGAGTTCGAAAAACACCATGGAACACGGTGAGATGCGAACTCATGACCATGTGCACCGAAGGTGCGTGCACTAACCGCTAGACCAGCCAGACGAACAAAAATACTAACATTTCAGAGTCCCGAGTCTCATCTTGCGATGTTGGGTGGAAATTGAGAGCTGTCGTTATCCAGCCCCCAGTTCAATCAGTAAAATTATAAATTTCTATTAAAGATGGATTTGAAAATATATAAATATTACCGCTTCGTTTAAGAAGAGAAACAGGTCTAAAAAAACAGAAATCGCAGGCGAGTTAGATGCAATCAGAAGTAAAGGCCAAAATAGGTGCAGGAGGGATTTATCGTTTGATTCATTCTAGATTGTTTTTTCTTAAAATTGGCTTGACAATTTTCAACAATTTTTTAAAAAATATTTTCCGACGTGTAATTCAAAAAAGGAGTATTGTCTTAATTTTTGGTATTTTAATAAATTACATAATCTAACTTCATACTTCAGCTTCTCACAAGAAAAACCTTCGATCATGCGGTTAAAAAAATGTTGGGCATTTCTCCCCTTACTAAGGCCATGGCTTATTTACATTTCAAACACTGTACATTTTTACAAATTTTTGCCAGGAATTCGGACTCATAATATTGTGCGACGAATGAATATTCAAAATGCGTTTAGCGTTATAGATACACTTGTATGTGATTTTTACCCTGTTCTGCAACAAAATTTCCTACATTTTACCATTATTTAGAAACATCTAATGCCTACACTATGACCGCGAAACGGAGATTTAGATATACCTACTTTTGTGAATACGAATACCGTTCCATCCTTTCCCAATAAACAGAATCTTTGCTAAAAATATTGTGTCTATTGTTATTGGAGAGCCGCACTGAATGAGCGAAAGCGCTGCATGCGGCTCGCAAGCTGCACTTTGCCGACCTGGCTGCAGCTGAATTGAGCTATGTGAAAGAAGAAGCGGGGTTTAACATGTTCGGTATGCCTATATCACATCTTCACACGGCCATGGGCGTAGCCAGGATTTCATTGAGAGGGGTCAAAATTTCCATAAAAATATAAAATACTTAGAGACGCGTGTGTAAGCACCAATTAAGTTTTCCCCTCCGTTCAATTTGTCTTAGTGAAAGAAATCGAGGGATTCGTTTGTCAAAACGTCCTGAAGGATGACCAGGTTGGGGAATCCACTTAAGCGGCATTAAGAGCCATAGAGGTCTATAACACTACAACGAAATGAATGAATGCTCTCGTCTTGAATCAGTTTCACCAGTATTGGCAAGACTAAACTCTCTGCTCACGCTACTCATGACTGCCTTAAAGTAGGGGTAATATCCTATTCTGTGGTGCTTTCATAGACGCGGTTCTCGACTCAGGGTTAAGCGGTAGATTTGGTAATCATTGTTTAAGGCAAATTCGAAGAAGTATTTCCTGGTGTAATACAAACAGTATTTACAAGCCAGCTTAGGATCAAATCAACCAGAGTAGAGTTGCCAGTCAGTACGAGGCCTACACTGAACCAAATCGCCTGCTAAAGTAAAGAAAATATGGCTCAAATCAAGAAAAAAAATACAATAAAAAACAGCCAAGAAATATTTCTCTTCATTTGAGAATTAGTCACACTGATCCAAGTGAAATGCCATTAGCAGCGCTTTAAGGAAAAGTAACTTTGAATCAAGCAAGCTTTTCTTATGGAAAAGACAAGAGAATCTAAACAAAAATAAAAAAAGAAACTTGCATCCAACCAACATGGGAAGAATGGGGTTATTTCTTCCCAGCACTGAAAAAATTGGGCTATCTAAAATTAAGAAACTCTTTTCTCATTTGCAAAATTCCCGAAATTAGACAAAATTTCTCAAAATGTAACAATTTCTTCTTGAATCGATCCTATTTTCAAGACATTCTTTTGAGAAATAGGATGGATGGATGCAAGTATCTTTTTATTTTGTTTTTGTTTAGATTCTCTTGTCTTTTTCATAAGAAAAGTTTGCTTGATTCAAAGTTACTTTTCCTTAAAGCGCTGCTAATGGCATTTCACTTGGATCAGTGTGACTAATTCTTAAATGAAGAGAAATATTTCTTGGCTGTTTTTTTGTCTTTTTTTCTTGATTTGAGCCATATTTTCTTTACTTTAGCAGGCGATTTGGTTCAGTGAGTCAAACGCGCTACCCACTGAACCATAGACACTTCTGACTAATCTACTACAAAGCTCCAATATAAGCTAAAGCTTAAATAAAGCTTTTCCACGAGCTTTGCATGGTAAGTATCAAAAAAAATTTATTATCAAGCATTTGTTTGCTTGAATTGAGAATAATGGTTTAGGCATGAATCTACTTCCTATTTCTCAAAAGAAGGTCTTGAAAATAGGATCAATTCAAGAAGAAATTGTCACATTTTGAGAAATTTTGTCTGAATTCGGGAATTTTGCAATTGAGAAAAGAGTTTCTTAATTTTAGATAGCCCAATTTTTTCAGTGTACGCTTATAGATCACTCAAGTCTCACTTAATGTAAAACCATCAACTGATCACGTCAGAAAGTGTCAAGTATTGGGTTGTCAATCTTGGCAAGAAATTACTCTATGGGAAGATCACCAAAGTGTGATCTCAAAAACTAATTGCAGAAGCTAAGCAAGTGCAGCACACGGAACGGAGATAAAATTCAAAGGCTGACCAGTTAAACTATCCTTGGAGCAGCTATAACAAGCAACACCGTCGTCCAAGCATTTTTGCAACGTACTATAAGATTTGGAAAATTTGAAATGGGGCCCGAACGTCACTTGATTTGTTGCGAATATGTAAATTTCTTTGTATTTTTGTTTTGGCCGGTCAAAAAGAAACAAAACTAGTCAAAATATTCAGTTTGATTGCTCCACATTCAAACGAGTAGCTAGAGTGCATTTCGGTGTAGGCTTTGGGCTCTTTTTACGAAAATTCAATTATTTAATTATTCTTATAGCTATTACATAAATAAATCTCTTAGTTGTTCGGTCACTCTAGGCAGATATAGGAATTTTTAAATGTTGAAATTATTTGAATTTAATTTATATTTACCTACATAAAACAGTTACTATTTTCATTTGAAACGTTTAAAATTCTTCAGAATGACCTTTTTTCATCCATCTTGATTATCCTCCGTTGGACAAATTGCTCACTAGAGTGAATCCACAGTATTAATTTTGCAAAACTCAGTTGGGACATTCCTTGTCAACGAGCATTAGACATGGCTTGCATGAGGTTAAAGTTAACACATGAAAGACCGGCGATTCTCTACCCGCATGAAGGAGGCAAATTTTAAGGCGCGGAATTTTCGCAAGCTATCATATTATTGAAATACTTGATCCTACATAAAAAAAAATCCTAAATAAATTTTAACTTTTTACTACACTTAATTTTATTATATGTACCTTACATAGATATGTTTAAGTTAAGCATAATGATGACAATAGTCTGATAGAACAATAGAAAAGGTGACGTTTTTCCATCACCGTAGTTTCCACAGACGAAAATGAAGATTAGCACATTTCGCGCCTGTTATTCTATTCACAAACGTTCAGGTTTTAATTATGATTCAGGTCTGATGGGTATTTAAAAATGTATTGAAATCTCTTGAAAGCAGCAAAAATGAAACTATTCCCTGGTACATTCGGCGTTTGAGGCTAACATAAACCTCTTTCCTAAAACCCCTTCCGAAATATATTGTGTGTATGCCCCTGAAGCCGTTTCATCTAACCAACAGTATGGGCAAAGATACAAAAGACCGCCGGGCGCACCACAACCTTCATCAAATCTAATCTAGGAGTTATGACATTAAATGTTGAAAATGTCATTGCAAGTACATATATATTTTGTACATCGGATTGGTGCCCTATTACTAAAAACATGTTTATAAGAATTCCAGTTACTCGCCTAACTCTTTCGTTTTCATCTGGCTTTTGTTGGATTGTCGCTGGTTTGCGACGTGATCCAGAAAATAAAAAAAAGTATACCTACTAAAATATATACTCATATACAAGTATACCATTAAAAACGCAGGGGTCTTTTTGTTTGATTTACTTGGATGCAAGCAAACGCTCATTTACTAAAAAACAATAATCGTGGAATCCAGCTTGAAGTTACTATGACTCAACTACGCTGTGTTTATGGAAATTCATTGATTTTATTTTGATCAAGTTCCATCATTTCTATAAGAATGCGTAACCAAAAAACGTATTCTTGTGTCCGAGTTTATATAATTTTAATTAAATTCCACCGCTATTATCTTAATCAAACATAACATAAAACATCAAACACTCAATTAAATTTGATTGACATGTCGCCTTTAATTTCATGTCTCAACAAATTGATCGAAATCACTCGATAATAGCTTAAAAGGCGGAGCGAAAACTCTCAAATTGAGAAACGCCAACAATAGAAAAAAAAAACAACAAAGTCCACAACTTTCTTAAAACACTGTTCCGTCATATTATCTGAATTAAGTAAAAAAGTTTTTCCCGCCCACACAGTAATGCTATGCTGTGTCTGGTGTTATGCCAGCTACCAACAAAACTCCCTTCAAAATTACACTGATCCCTCCTATGTCCTATCTGATCGGAGTATTCACCTGTAGTTGAGCAATTGACGTTAAATAAAATGCTGAACTGGATGCTGAACATTTCGATTAAGCTATTAAAAGATGCAGGTGCTCGGGATTATGAAAAAATATGGATGCAATAATATTATAAAAAGATCATAATATAACTTAGAAATTTTCCTTCCTTAAAAGATCCAACCGACTTCGACAGTACACTTCAGTTGCACTAACGATTAAAATGATCGGACCTCCGTCGCCGGTCGACAAGTATACTCATCATAACTTGGCGGCATTCCGCCTATCAACCTAAATTTCAATAGGTAGCAAAACATCAATTTTCTTAGATTTAATTGTATGTCGTGTTATAACACCTCTTCAACGTGTTGTGAATCCGTCTTACGACTTCTTATACTCGCGGTAACAGGCCAGCCCATACGATATATAACAAACTTAAAGACATACAAGGTTCGTAGTTGTTTTTTGTGTCTCTCTGTTGTTCCATCAACAAAATTTCACGATTCCTACTATAGTTACATTTTGTTTGTTTCCATGGACGTTTGTTTTTTCATCTGTTTTCAGTTTTTTTGTTCATCTTCGGGAATTTTTGTTCTTGTTGGGACGACCATTGCGCCACCGCGACTCATCTTAACACGATTGTTGGTTTTATATAAGACGCGAAGATAATAATTTGACGGGAAATGAGTAATTACCTGTGATGTCGGTGGACTTGTCTGCGAAAGGTGACTGCCTAAATGGTATGCATGTCCTGGCGTAAAGTAACCAGGTGTTATACCTGAAAAAAAAGAAAGATCCAATATTATGTACATAATTCTGTTTGACGTTGTTGTTAGTTTCTGAAAATTTATCATTTCAAAGATTAACGAAAACAGATAACGATTAGATTATTCCATTGATTGTTTGTTTGATTGTTTCCGATGTGTTTTTTTTTGTTTGTGTATAAGCGTGAGTCCAAATTAAATTTCTTAATTTTTTGATGGTGATTCATTGATGGTTTGATTGATTCAATGAATTATGATTTATTTGATTATTGCGTGAAAAGAGGCAGACGAAGATATAGCAGGGAATAGTGATTTGATCATGAATCAGATTGAAGAAACAATACAAAATTATTTATTTATATTTGGTAATTTTATTATAATTTTTTATGCGCACTCGTTTGGAAATAAAAAAGAAAACAAAACATTAAAATGTTAATTTTTTAATTCGCTGAATATCAAAAAGTAACCTACGATGTTATAGGTATTATTATCAAAAATAATTTATGAAAACCTTAATTTTATTATACCCATCACTATGTGAATAAAACCAAAAAAGTTTTTATTTCAGCCTATATATTTCGAACCGGATTGGCTCATCTTAGGGCTTTCTTATTTATAAAAATTGTCTTCCGTATTTTGACAGAATTTGGTTTGGTTTTGGTTTTTTTGGTTTTATTCATCGGGTTTAAAACAGGAGGCAACACAAAAGTTGCATATAAAAACTCAAACCCGGCAAAACAACACGATATCTCGCAAAAAAAAATGAATTCGGATTCTCCTTGTGTATGGCATAAGAGGGAATTCACACTTCCGAGGGGATTTATTAAAACCTGGATTTGATCACGATTGTATCATACTGCGTACTTTGAATAATGTGTGTAAATACATTATACGGTGCGTTTTAAATTTAATGACATACGATTCGATTTTGTATCCAGGATTTCGACTGTATTTATCGTAATCTATACCCGTGGTCTGGCTGGTCGAGCGGTTAGTGCGCGCACCTTCGGTGCACAGGCTCATGAGTTCGAATCTCACCGTGTTCCATTGTGTTTTTCGAACTCACGAGCTTGTGACAGACTATGATCTCACTCAGATGTTAAACGAGTACCCATTTATGGGGATAAATAACACTGCTGAGCGTGATGCTGATCTCATTACCCCATCAAAAAGCAGATAAGATCTTGGAAATAGGATGTCACTAACACATCCTGCGGCCTTAGTCCAATGTTGGATTGTCGCGCCTGTTATTTTTATACCCACCAGGATTTGTTGGTAGTATGTATGGCCTATTCTCCGTATTCGGGACAAATTAAATTAATTAAGCAACGTTTTCGCGTTACTTTAGTACTAGTTAATGGCCCTAGGAGTTCTTGTTGCAGCATTTACATTTATCAAACTTTTAAAATACGGACTATAGAGTGTGTAATGCAACCTTTTTTTGCTGTACATTGATAATTTATCCTCGATTGCATGATTTTGTTAACAAAATCCTTTTTATAATACTGACAATAATATAAAAATCTGCAATTAATACAAAAATATCAATGTTAATATTAAAGTGCTTAACATCACTTGTAAAATCGTTATTTCGATTTGTTACACCGTTGTTTTGACTTGGTAGATCGAAATTTTGTGTTGAACAATGCTTAATTTGTGTTTTGATAGTGTTGTTTTCATTTGTGAGACCGTTGATTTCATTTGTGAGAGCGTTGTTTTCATGTGTGATACCGATAATTTCATTTGGTGGATCGTGAATTAGTGTTGAGATATAGGAAATTTGTCTTGAAAAAGGTATATGTCAGAATGGATGGATTCAGACCATGGCGTCATGGGGCTGCCATAGTAACCCAAAATCGAAAATTATCCTAAGAAAAACTTTCTTCTTTATGAACCAATCTTAACCAAACTTTACCCAAATGTGTTCCTTGTTAAGCCCCAAAACATATCAAGGAACAGATGAAATCGAAATACTACGTCATATGGCTGTCATACAAACAAACCTCTAAAATTTAGGTTCTTCAAAGAAAATTTGTATGAACCAATCTTAATCAAACTTTACCCAAGTATGCTCCTAGTAAAGCCTCAAAACATATCCAGGAACGGATGGAATCAGAACACTATACGTCATAGGGCTGTCATACAAACCAACCTCTGAAAATTAGGTTCTTCTAAGAAATTTTTTTTTATGAAAATTCTCTGAAAATTAGGTTCTTCTAAGAAATTTTTTTTTATGAACATCTTAACGAAACTTTACCCAAATGTGTTCTTAGTACAGCCTCAAAACATATCTAGGAATGGATGGAGTCGGAATATTACGTCATAGGGTCATACAAACCAACCCCCAAATATTATAAGTTTTTGTAAGAAAAACTTTGTTTTCTTTTCGAATCTATGAATAAAAATTCATCCCAGTGTTCTTGGATTAGCCTCAACGCATCCAGAAACAGATGGAATCCGAACACGTCATGGGGCTGTGATAAAACTAGTTAACCCAAAAGAAGCTTAAGTTTCATTCAAACGTGACGGGTATTCAAATTTCGGCCGCGGCCGAAATTAGCCTCGGTCTTATTTTTAATTTAAATTTATGTAATTTTTAAAATAAGAAAATATGTTTTTTTAGAATTTTAATTTGCACTAAGTCTTACAAACCTTTTCCTTCAAACCTTTATATAAATACTCTTCTGTCTAACCCACATTCCGTTCTGCCCACGGATCTGTCCACGTGAATGTTATTTTTTCATTTTTTAACAAACATAAATCATTGAATTAAACTTTTGTAAGGTAGACTCTACATATGGTTGCATCTAATTAATACAATTAATTGGTAATGCCGTGCATAAAATAGTAGTTACAATTTACAAGAATTCGAGATTTCATAATCAACCTAGATTTTGCGATCAAGTGTGAATTCATACGCAAATGTGATTTGGAAAGAATCGTTTTTTTTACTGCGTGTTGTGTGTTGATGCATTTTTTTCAATCTTGCGTAAAGTGAGGAGAAAGTAAAACCTGACAGTGGGGATGAACATGTCTACGCCCATAAATAAAAATGAGTGGAAAGTATCGCAGACAAAATAAGAAATAGTTAAATTAATTTACTTTTTTGCAGACATCCTTTTATCAAAATTATAATGTAAATTCTACGCGCAAGAGAAGGTAACGTCAGTTGTTTTGAGGAACAGACGAAGGTTAATCCTTATTTTCCATTTTTTATAAAAGTCGTTTAGAACAGTTAGTTGTTGTTGTAGATTTTCGACAATTTCATTTGAGTACAATAACGTACAATTAATGTCCGAATCGTTGGCGATCATCGCTATTTCGCAGTTTCAAAGCTTGTCAAGATCAGCCGTGTATAAGTTGTACAGAGTAGAGTTTAGGACTGACCCTTGTGCGACTTCAGCTGGAATTGCGTGCTGAGAAGCAGGCCAGGGTTAAAGAGGGGTCCAAAGTCCGGGGCTGCGTGTCTCCCCATTAGATATAATGATTTGAGCATAATATACATAGATTCTTCTCCAGTTATTAAAAATAAAAAAAACTGCAAAAGTACTCCTCGGAACAGCATTTAAGGCCCACAGAGCCACTCAATAAATAAAACGAGACGGAGTTCTAATCGTGCGAATAGCACGATAAGTGTGTACCTACCCTACTCTCAAGTACAGACCTAGAACGCACGCAAAACCGAACACATTCCGTTTCAAGTTTTTTTTTTGTAGGGGAGAAAGGGGTCGATGTTTCAAATTTTATAAGGACATCTATGAGCTACCATTTGACACAAATGTAAAGTTTTGCGCAACATCTTATCAAAAGATATGGCTGAATATAGTTTTGTAGGGGAGGTAGGGGGGTAGGGTAGGCCTGTTCGGTACTCAGATTTCAGTATCGGATACAGGTTTTCTTCAACACCCCGCTGCACCGGCACCCACTGTTTTTCTTAACACCCGGTTTTTTCAACCATGACCCGGTTTTTTTTCAATACCGTTTTTTTTCCATGATCCGGTTTCTTTCAAGTACCGGTGCAGCGGTGTTGGAAAAAACCGGTCCATGGTTGAAAAATCGGTGCACCGGTGTTGGAAAAAAACCGGCTCATGGTTGACAAAACAGTGCACCGGTGTTGGAAAAAATAACGGGACCGGCTCATGGTTGACAAAAACCGGACAAAAACTGGGATATCGGTACTCTGAAATATTGGTACCGGTGCTGATACACCAGTTTTAAACCGATGTACTGGTGTTAAGAACATGCTTAGGGTAGGGGTAGTCACACCTGTTCCATCAATTTGACCAAAATATCAAACCGCTAGCTTCATTATTTCAGGAGTTATCGTGCGAACAGACAGACACACGGACTGTCTGTCCGACATGGCTAATTCGAATCAGGGACCCACCCTTAAAAAAACATAAAGTTGCCCTAGGAGTTCTTTGAAAGTGTATAAACTTTAAGCCTTAGTCCAGCAAAGTAATTATGCTAAGCTAACCCTAACCCTTCCCTAAATAAATTAAATTTTGTCCACATTGAAATAAAATAAACTTGACACTAATTTTTGTCACATGAAAAACATATTCGGAAACTAAAATAAAAACCGCATGGTTCGGAAGGGGTAATCCCAAATCTCACAGCACAGCACAGGTCTGAATATAGTTTGACACATGCGCTGCTTCGTGCTACTGTGGAAATTTTATTACTAGGAGGACCATTAAAGAGGAAATTCCAACAACAAAACATCCGAGGCTATTCTATTCCAATTATACGTAAACTTATCTCAAAACTTTTTTTTCATGACAAATAGGCGATAAATCCCTACATTAACCATAATTACTCCAGTCAAAGAGGAGAATTTACCTTGCAAAAATTGGGGATGTCTCTAACATTTGATATGTTATAAAGACAGGTGGGGTAAGTTAAAACCCAAGTTTGCGTCACTTTCCTCCTTGTGCTCCCGCCGCTATCTAGAAAAAAAACCATCTAAAATCGGCTCTTTTATCAGTTTGCGGACTATAACTCCTTCCCAGTCCATTTGAGCACGAAATGTGCCAATCTTGTAGATCACAAAATTTCCTATAAATTTCAACTGAAAAGTTTTACTCTACAATCAAAATTGGCAGAGTTATAGCGCAAAGAATATGCTAAAAATCCCAAAAATCATTACCAACAAATTTCAAAACATACCTACTTGGAGAACTCTATACTAAAATGCAGACGAGGCTATGAGTTATTGGTAAACAATGCGTTTTTGTGAATTTGAAATTGGCATGATTTTTGATATTTTCTCCATTTTCTTGGCGCTATAACTCTGTTAATTTTGATTGTAGAGTACAACATCTTAGATTAGATTTGTGCTCAAATGGACTGTAAAGAAGTTACAGGCCAAAAACTGATGAAAGGGCAAATTTTAGATGGTTTTTTCAAGATAGCGGCGCACAGAGGCAAAAAATCAAAAATTGATACTATTTGAGAGTATTTGTGAATGTTTTATGGCATAGTTAACATTTTGAAGTTTCTTTCTACAAAAAATTTCGGACCGATATCTGTCACAGTAAGAAATCAGCGGCTCTCAAAGTGTAGGGAATTCATGTTGCAGTTTAAGCACATTTTTCCATAATAAAGTTTCAATGAAAACCCTGACTACAAATTCGCATAAAACTTTGTTTTATGATTTTATTTTCAATTTTTAGGTTATAAAAAATATGCTAGCATAAAAAAAAGTAAAAAAAAATCGGGAAAAAATAAAATTTAATTTTAACCATTGAAGTTCAATTGACGCTAACTGGATTTTTCACATTGATTTTTAACAACTACCTCCACGTGCCTCCGGGTCTGTTTATGCTACATTATTCCAGAAAGTCTCTGTATTACTAATAAGTAAGATGCATAACCCCATAGAACCCCAGGCTACTTTTATAGCCAATTTTGTAATGTCCTTTTGACTGTTTTAGACATGATTTTTGAATATCTACTGTATTTTTAGACTGGTCTAAATAAACACCTTTAATTAAACCAATCCAAAAATAAAAAATAAATAACAGGCGCGACAATCCAGCATTGGACTAAGGCCGCAGGATGTGTTAGTGACATCCTATTTCCAAGATCTTTTTGCCAATCCAAAAATAGATTTACTATATACCCAGTCTGTATAAAAGTACTCCAAGGCAAATCTACAGGATTTTTTCGATTTCAGATCTCTCATGGCCTTTGAGCAAAAAGAAACTCAGGCAAACGTAAGGACGGCTTGGCTTTATTATGAACCGAATTATTAGCTGTAGATCTGCTGTTACTGTTTTTGTAATCAAGGAAAAGCTACTTATAAGAAATGATTCCATTATGTCCCCTGACATAAGAGCCCACACAAGCTTTCCTATGAGTATTGAACAAGTATACTTTTGCAACTATTCAGGGACACCCTGTTAACTTGGTCTTACAAATTTCACAAATATTTGTGGCAAATACTATTACCATTCTATGCATTTCCACCAAATTTCATGTTCATTGTTTCATCAAGTTGAAAGATATGCGTTGAAGAAATGCTTAAGAGGCTTCCTTTGCATTGTGAAAGGCCCTAACTAAATACTTACTTGGCTATATTTCAGGTTTGGATACAGTTATTCGAATGAAAATTCGTAGACATATTCCCTATATAATTTTCTGAAAACCCTTAGCAGAATTTTCATATTTGGAAACCTAAGATGGGCTACAGACGAACAAATTTAGATTTTACAAATTTACTGTTATTTACTTTTTCTTAGCAAAAGTCAACAGTCTTAATATTTAAAGTATATAAGGCCATACTGACCAATCTTTGTGCAAAGTTTCATATCGATTCCAATAACGGTTTAGAAAAATGGAGGTCGAAAAGGAAGTTTAACTTTAAACGCCAGTAACTTTTTGACCGTTACTCGAAACTGGAAACTTTTAACTGATATGAGATGTACTCGTTTAGATCTTTGATTTAAATACCCATACGTCAATCTCCGATAAAAACTAAAAAAAGTCGACTTTTTAAAACGTTCGGGACACCTTGTTATCTTCTTCCTACCAACTTCTAAGGTATTTGTGCCAAAGGCTGTAACCATTCTTCACATTCCTACCAAATTTCATGACAATCGGTTGAGCCGTTCGCGAGTTATTTAGTGAACAGACGGACGGACAGACGGACGGACGGACAAAATCTATTTCATAAGGGTTTTTTGAAAAAAAATTTATAAAAAAAACCCTAAAAACGAGACCGAGGCTAATGTCGGGCGGGCCGAAATTTGAATACCCGTCACATTTGAATGAAATTTAAGCTCCTTTTGTGTTAACAATTTCTACCGCAGCCGTATGACATGTTCCGATTCAATCTGTTCCTAGATGCTTTAATACTAATCCAGGAAAGATTAAAAAAAAAGCAAAGGTTTTCTTACAAGAACCTAATATTTCGGGGTTGGTTTTTATGACAGCCATATGACGTAAAGTTCCTATTCTATCCGTTCCTAGATATGTTTTGAGGCTTTACTAGAAACACATTTGGGAGAAGTTTGGTTAAGATTGCTTTATAAAGAAAAAAGTTTTTCTCAGAAGAACCTAATTTTCAGAGCTTGGTTTCTATGGCAGCCCCATGACCCCATGTTCAGATTCCATTCATTCCGACATATATACAGCGTACACTAAAAAGAAACTTGTATCTCGATAGCTTCAAAACTGAGGGAATAGTTTATATGGAAACAGACGGACAGACAGACAGACAAACGGACAATCGATTTCTCTCGTCACACTGATCAATAATATACATAATATACCTTATATAGTCGGAAGTGCTTCCTTCTGTGCGTTGCAAACTTCATGACAAAGTTAATATACCCTTTCAGATAGTGACGGGTATAAAAAACAATGAAGTAAAGTTTACACTCAGTCAAAATCAAGAATCTTCATCGAATTATGTGACGACCACATCAAAGGTTTTGCGGACCACCTAAGGACGCCAAGCCATCGTTCCAGTGCTGGGGTGCAGCATACCAAAGTATTGAGCTTCTTTGATTTAGGCAAAAGACACGCCTCAGTAAGGTTTGGTTTTCTTGAGAAGGACACCAGCACAGTTTTGTGTGAGCTCATACGAGGCTCTATTTCAGTGTAATTGTGCGGTGCTTCGTTCGTCTACCACCAAGGACCACAGAATAAGGCTAAGAGCCTGGCGGGCATCCTACGGTGTTCATATTGATGCCTATAGCCAGGCAAGAATCTCCTTATCATTCAAAATGGTATCAATCCAGCTAAATGTAAATGAACTGGCTGAGGAGGTGGCTATCATAGTCTGTCTTGTGAAAATACTACAAAACGCAGTAAAAAGTTAGTCAGTCACCGTTAACTTGACCTGTTTCCTTCCATCTTAGGTGTGGTGTATCTTCAACCCCATAGTTTTGAGGAGAAAGAAGGTAAGACTGTAGGATTGCTGTAATTTGTTATTTTGCTAAGGATGATGACTACATTAATCTTCTTGTCACTGTATTGGTTTTGAGGTGATAGCAAGTCTGAAGCTTCTAGTTCATGGAGTAGCGAAATATCTATAGAAATAAATCCCCTGAAATGAAGGCTGAAGAAGTCAGAGAAAAGGTGCACTACTCCGATTGGTATACGGTACTGAGCTTCGACTGGAGGAGAATGTATTCCATCTAGGAGGTCTTCATATGACTTTGTACAGACTTCGATGACTTTTGTCATCCACCGAGCCTGCGAATGGATTTTTTGAATAATTTGAAAAAAAAAAGATAATAACTTCTTAGTTTCTGAAATATGTAAGATCATTATAGAAAAACTGATAACGATAATTTATTGCCCCCGGTTCACCATATCTGCCAGCAGGAAAATGCTTCAATTGAAATTCTCAATGAAGGCTCTTTTCATTGATAAAATCAACTCAACAAACCATCAGTCATCATCCAATTAATTGTCGAGTCAATCAATGACTACCGGTCAATGGAAAATAATAATGTTCGTATCTCTACTATTTTCCAATTTCTTTCACATCGCGCTACCGAACAGATAAATTAGACAGGAAAAAAATCAGTTTACCCGCGAGAGACGTTACTGTTTTGATCATTCCCCCATATAACATCCAATTCGTGTAAATGTGCGCGATTATTAATGAAATTATTTTGAATGAACTTTCAACAAATATTCAGAAGCAAAAATACCACTCTTCTAGCCGTCAATAATATTTTTGTCGGACGGCTTTGATTTTCCGCTGCATTCATTTGGCGCTGGTTTTTTTTTGTGTCCTGTGTCTTCTTGTTAGGCGGCGGTTACCTTTCTCAACAAACCTTAACAACTACATCATCGTCATATACCTCGCGGTGGCGCGAAGACTGACGTGCCGAATTATAGACGAAAAATTAGAAAGATTGGTGAGTGTTGAAGAACTATGACTTTGGTGAATTATGTTGTATTTTTTGGCCTGGCATCCGTACTTCTCTCCGCGCACCACTCTATATGTAATCACATCCATCGCGCCTATAGCTTCAGATGGATTCATCTTAACTCCCATTGTTTGGTTTTGTTAGAAGAATGAAAATTGATTTCCTTAACAAGACCATACTTTGTGTAATTTACTTTTATGAGTTTTTGTCTGTCGGCAATATTAAAATAACTGTTGGATTTTTTTTTGGTGAATTAAATAGTAATTTGTTGTGATTTTTGTTTCATAGGCCGCCATATGGGCTTTTGAGGATAGTTGAATGGATGAAGGTCGACGACTACTGGGTATGAAGCACTTCTTTCAGTCTTGAAACACAAAATTGAAAATTCATTGAGAGTATAGCACACACGTGAACATCGAGATCACTGCTACTTCTTGTTTTAAAGAATGGTTTCAATCCGACTGAACAATATGTAAATTTTTGGGATTGCGTGTGAAATTTCAATTCATTTGCGATTAGAACATTAAAAGCAGTTTAAATTTCACAATAGATCTGGTTCGCTGGCGTAAATTGAGGGATATCTTTTACAATGGAGTCGATTCTTTTGGGCAATTTGGGCTTTTATAGGTATAATGGTGTGCTTCGGTAAAATAATTGGAAAAATGGAATCAAATAATTATTTATCTGAATGTTACTCAAACCAGTAAAACGAGTATTGGAGAGGAATTATGAAAATTATGGATGTTTTAGAAAACCTAACTTTTTTTAGGTAAGGAAAAAAAACAGCTTCTTAGTTAGTTACCGACTATAGGCATCAGAAATGATGTGGGATACAGAATGGAAAGCAGCAAAAGTGACAAAAGCAGTCAACAGCACAATACATTTGAAGTGGGTGACGTAATTTTTGCCGCTCCTGCTGCATATGCAGGACTCTCGCGAAGCATATCATGATAACGTAACCATTGTATCAGTTTGATTAGTGTAACTCGTTGAGAGACGTACACTTCTCTCCAATCAGTAAACCTCCCAATTCTCGTTGGATTGCAAAATAATCTACCTATATGGGGACTTACATTAGTGTCCAGATCCAACTCGAGTCGGTCCCGCTTTGCAACAAAATATAGGCACTTTAATGTCAAAATTTACCCTAATCTTTGCGACCGAGTCATGAGGGCTCGATGCTTCTACCAACCAAATTTATTTCCTTAGAGGGCGCTAGTGTTGCAAACGAGAATATGGTGTTGACGCATTGCATTATACAACATCATCGACATTCCGGAAGCTGAGTGTTACTATTGTGTACTTGAAAATCTGTCAAACCAAATGGAACGTCTATTAAAGACGAGAAACAGAACTAGGATGCGACATGGGAGGTAGCTCTTTACTATACCGGGAAGGTATTCGGGCAAACTGCAACGCGAAGTGGATACACTATACCAGCGGTCGGCAAAGTGCGGCTCGCGAGCCGCATGCGGCTCTTTAGCTCATTCAGTGCGGCTCTTCAACGAGTGGCACCATATTTTGTATTTATTATTTTTTATGAAGAGCAAAGTTTGCGGGTTGAGTCCAGAAAACTCATTTCTCGTTTAGTATAAAAAAACATTTGTTATATTCATACGTATTTATTGAAACAAAAAATTTTTTTACATTAAGTTAATGGGAAGAGTGAGCTTGCATCTTCTGCGAAAGTTCCGAAACATTAGGATTGTATGTCGTTGTTTTTAGTTTTAATCATGATTCTAGGTTTTCATCGGTGAGACGATTTCTTAAGTTATTTTTGATAAGGTTCAGGTTTGAAAATGACTGCTCGCACGAATAAGTGGACCCAAAGAAACACAAAATGGCAAATGCGTATTTTTTGACCTGATCATACGAATTTGGGATACTTTTCCATGTGCTGAAAATAATCATTTCTTCTGTCTGCAGACTATCAAGTAGAGACCACTTATGAGCAGCACTTAACTCACATTTGGTTTTGCTAAGATCTTCCAATTCAACAGAAAGACGCTCAAATTTAGAACTCCACAGTTCCTTATTTTTCAAGTCTAACAGTTGTATTTCAAATGCGGCAAGATCGATCTCAATAAATGGACTGAACTTCAAATCGGCGATGTTTGATATGAGTGGCTTCTTCACGAAGGCTAACGTTTCTTTGTTACTTCTAAATTCAGAAAATCTCTCCGAAAATGCATCTTTCATTTTCAAAACTGTCATTTTTAAGAATTTCTTGTCGATTATCGCCTGAGTTTTTTGCGGATAATTTAACAGGTGTGGAAAGTGAATAAGGGTTTCTTTTTCCAAGTCTTGCGCGAAAAGAGAAAGTTTACATTCAAATGAAATTACTTTTTCCAACATTGAAGAAAGGGTATTGCCTTTTCCCTGTAGACTTCGGTTAAGGATGTTGAGATTAGATGTCATATCCACCATAAAGTAAAATTTCTGGGTCCACAGATCGTCCGACAACTCTTCAAAAACAATTGATTTTTGCTGAAGAAATTCTTTGACTTGTGGGAAAAGGTTTGCGAAACGTTTTAATACGTTTCCTCGAGAGAGCCTGCGGACTTTGTTATGCATTAACAAATCTGAATATTCACTCCCAACTTCCGATAGGAACTCTTTGAAATTTCTGTGATTAAGAGCCTTAGCCAAAATAGTATTTACAATTTTGATCACAACATCCATGACATTTTTTATTTCGTCGGGAAATGTATGCTCACAAAGGGCTTCCTGATGGATAATGCAATGATATGTAAATACATTGTGGTTAATTTTCTCTTTCAAAAGAGCAACAAAGCCTTTTCACGGTCCGGTCATGCTTTTTGCCCCATCTGTTGAAATAGAAATGATTTTATCGAGTGGAATTCCGTGTTTCTCTAGGCAAGATACAACGGCTTCTACGATGTCTTCTCCGCGTGTTTGCCCTTTCAATGGCAAGAGCCCTAAGAGCTCCTCTTTAGGACCCGCAGGTGCAACGAATCGAACAAAGAGCGACACTTGTGCTGTGTCAGTTACATCAGTTGACTCGTCCACAGCAATTGATATAAATGAAGCACGTTTAATATCGTTCACTTGTTGATTAGTTATATCTACAGCCATTTTCGAAGCCCTATCACTAACCGTTTTAGCAGAAAGGGGCATGTCCTTTATTTTTTTGAGAATTTCCGATTTGTTGTTAAAATTTTTAAATAACTCTTCTGATGCGCTTAGAAAGCACGTTTTAATGAAATCTCCATCTGTAAAGGGCTTTCCTCTTTTGATAAGTTCATGGCTTACAACGAAACTAGCAATATTGGTATTATTTGACGATTGGACCCATTGTCCGAATATTGAAGTCGATTGCTGGTTCTTTCTGGATAGTTCCTCGACAGCTTTTTTTCTTGAATTACCAGGCGGATATTTACTAGCGAAAGTTGAATGCTTCATAGAAAAGTGTTTTTCCAAATTCGACTTCTTGTTATTTGTTAATTTCTCTTGGCATATAAGGCATACCGGAAATCCGACAGAATTTGGTATAAAGGCAAACGATTCCGTCCACTCAGCCCTGAACTCGCGGTTTTCATCTTCGACTTTCCTTTGCTTTCGATTTGAGGCCATCTTTAAGAAAAACACCTAAAATATTATGGGAATATTTTAGACTTACAAAAATCACGGCGGTTAGGATTATGTGTCTCATAATAACATGAGATAGGAATACCTACGATAGCTATAGTTTCTAACTCTGCGTGGGGTTTTTCGTTTCTCTCAAATAACGACTGAACTTGTCTAGTTGCTGAAAAATGTACATATTTTAGGTTCATTTAAAAGCCTTGGACATAAATTGTAGTCTCACCTGCACCAAGGAATAACTTTCAGGTGAAGAACAGAAATTTGTCCTTTGCTCGACAAACAGCCAACATTAAATATGAAAGATCCCTTGAATTACAACAACAAACATTTGCAAAACTTGCAGTGAATGGGAAAGTGCAAATGCTACACACGGATAACAATGCACACGTCCAAAGTTTGAAATAGTCAGCCCTGGTATGAACTTTTCCTTTGACAAGAAAAATACGAGCAAAAATAACGGATCTTTACAGTTACGAGCTCACATTCCTGCTTGTAAGATGCGTATCTTGTACACAAAATTTGCGATATGGGTGCAATATTTCGTGTAGTTGGGACTACAAGTAATTTATTTGCAACTAAGCTGTGCTTCTTTTGCAAAGATTCCGCAAGATACATAATTTCCTTATTCATATTATTATCAATCTTTTGTGACATCAACAGGAAAGTAATATAACAAATTGATAAAAATACAAATTTCAAAGCTGTAGGTATCTACTGTGTGGGAGAAATGTGCCCTTTCGCAGGGACATTCAAAAATGGCAAAGTAGCTTTAAAAAAAGTATCTTACACACTTTTATTTCCGATCCTTCACTTACTTTGAAACTCAAACTTTTTGAATTTAAATTAAATTAGACATACAAAATAGGAGTTTCAAGTTCAAACGTACACATGCAAATAGGATGTATAGTAACTCGGAATAGACAGACAGACAGATTCAAATAATTATGCATACGTATATGTAATTATTTTTAACAATTTTCTATCGATAGTCGTGCTCTGTGGCCGTGATCTTTCGGTCGCCACTCTGTGAAATAGACACTCATAGAGAAACGAGTTTCCAAACTCGGCACGACTCGTCGCAAGTTTATTATTCAGAAGAAGTTGATAAGAAATATTCTTATCGTAGAATAATAAACTAACAATGCGACTAGGAAGTGGTATGGCTGACAACCGTATCACACTCCGAATTCAGCTGTCTCTGTAACGTTGATGACTACACACGGTAGTCATCAACGCACCATGCTCCACTAGGAGTTACGGTAATGAAGAAGAAGTCGTAAATAAAGAAATTTCAATAAATCAACTTAAGGAATCCTCTTAAAAAAAAAATGATTGGCTCTTTGGATCCACCAAATTGGTATATACGGCTAAATTTGGCTCTTTGGACAAATAAGTTTGCCGACCACTGCACTATACCAACTCGCGGATTTAAATGCGATTCTAACATCACCATACGACAGCATATGCAGGGCCGGCCTTAGCATTCTGGTGGCCCTGGGCCAAATCGATGATGGTGACCCCTACCGACACCCAAAGATTTTAGGTTTATTTTTTTAATTTTTGACTGTAATTATTCGTAGCCCGCCAACCCAATGTTTGACTTGGTTGGCTTGAATATTTTTTGACGTTAGATCTGTGATTCACAATCTCTTTGATGTTGCGGGAGTCTTAGCATTGTCAATGTTTTTTCAAAATAGGCATTTTATTTTTAATGGCCGTTATATATATTTCAATAAGGCGAAACTGCAAGCACGAGAGCTGTGAATGGCAAATGAAAATTAGCCCCTTACTTATAAAAATTGTACAAAGATAGACCATAAAGCTTGGCGAGCCATTAAAAAAAAAGGAATTTGGAGGTATAGGCCAAAATTCTGCGACTGGTGAGTGTTGAAAATGTTTCATAAAAACCCTTTTACGTTTAAAGCAGAAATTTAGAGCTGCTGCCACTGTAAGTTGGCTCTTTCTAAGAAATACGTATTTATTTACCCTGAAACATGTTTAAACTTTTCTCATCATCATTAGTTAAATCACATGCAAATTTTGATTTGAAAGAAAAATTTAATTCTCGGACTAATTGCGCTTCTAAATAAATCCCAAAAATGTGGTCTTACTCCTTCCTGATCTGTTTTATGACTTTGGCACAGTTCCTCTTTTTTCATCTTGGAGTTGAGAGTCGTAAGAAAATCGGTCAAGTCGCTGTATCACTTTCCCTCGCTAAACATTTGAAATACCTTCCGTTATGTGGAAGGTGTTTCGAATGTTTGTTTCCGAATGGCAACTTAAAAATGAAGAAAATTTTCGAATATTAAGGGCAAATCAGAACGTTTACGTTACGTTACGTGCCGTTTTTCCCGTTCCGTGGCGTTCATTAGATGCCCACATACGTTCCGTTCCGAAACGTCAAATGTCAAATTTTAAACTATGCACTTTGTAAATGAAAGACATAAAAAAGAAATAGGAGAAGATGGATGGTGAAATAAATGCTTCTTTTGTTTCCACCTAAACAAAAACGAAAAAATATATCCCAATATGTTTTTTGGACAAACTCGAATGACAAGACGAAACAAAACGCCAACCGAATTCGAAACAACTTGGATTTCCGTGGCATTTGCCATTTCGGAAAGTGTTTCGAAAGCTTCCATTCCGTTACGTGCGTTCTGTGCAATTGCATACAAACTCCATAGAACTATCTTTGGCAGGTTTTCGGCACGTAACGTAACGTAAGTGTCCAGTTTTGCCCTTTAGAATTGACACCCCTGGAAATTTGGAACGATCTACTGCACTATAGGAATTTTTAGAGGGTTTAAGCAAGGCGCGCAAATGCTTACTGGCATATCGTAGAATACCGCGAATGGTGTGTTTTGCTTAATTTAAGGCAGAAGAAATCGATGCACCTATTTCAAGACGTATACAGTGCAATGTCGTACACTACAACGGTTTGTACGAGTTGCTAAAACTTTCTATTAGACAACTTTGACGCTCAATGAGATCGGTAAATTTTGGAGCTCAACGTTAATTTACGAAAAACACCCATGCCGCAAGGACTTATCCAGGAACCAATTTTTTTCGAAGCTGTTCTTCATAATCACCAGATTGATGATAGTTTCATGCTACACTATTGGGTAATTCTCTAGGATGTGTCATCAACCAATCATGTTTGTTGGGTGTTAAGGGGTACGAAGGAGCAGATGAAATGACAAGACAGGGCTCATCCATCTTCATCGATCCATAACTCTACTGTGGTCTGAACTATGTCTCTTCCAAATAAATAGCTAAGTGTTGTCTAAGAACCAACGGCTGCACTATTGGCACACCCTTCAAGGGCTATGTGAAGTGAAGGAGCTGATGAGACCTCATGACTATGGTACTACAACCAACTTGAGTAGAGCCGACTTGAGAACGCTTGTAGGATACCTTTCTGGCCAGCGTTGGGTGTATTATTACTTAAACAAGATGGTTTGCCGCACGTAACCTTCTTTTGTCTTTGTTTGGAGGACATAGAATCCACAAGCCGCTTATTGTGCCCGGCAATATCACAGGTCAGGCACGATTACCTAGGTTAGTACCGAGTACCTTCATGCTAAGGGAGCCTAGATAGTGAAAACCATTTCAAATTGAATTAAATGATTCAACTTAAATTTCAATTATTTACACGAAAATAAGTGTGCAGACAAATTTCACATTGATGTTTTTTTTGGTTGTATATATTGAAAACTTAGGTTCACATTTTATTATATTTTCAAAATAAATTTGTTTTCCAAGTACCATAAAACAGAAAGCCAGAAAAACGACCAAAGAAAATCAAATCCGACCGGCCGGATTTAGTAATTTCTTTCGGCTAAACAGTCTAGTTTCCGGCTAAATTTAACCGGGAAACAGCTAAATTGGCGCAACTGGTTCGGACATTTAAAAATTTCCGATAAGTTTTGAAACATCGATCGTGTTTGCAACCTCATTTTTTTCGGGTATGTTTCGTTTATTTTGCTGCGAGAGGTCCCTAGAGAGTGATGCACTTTCCGAGTGGTGGCCCTCCGAAAAGTAAAAGTTCCATGGCGTGGTGGCCCCTTGAAAGTCGTGGCCCTGGGCGACCGCCCAGTTCGCCCACCCCTAGGGCCGGCCCTGAGCATATGCCATTGAAGAGAGAGGCGGCTGTTGGACGTGCTCGGCAAAAGCCTTGCTGTCGAATTGAGAGTTGCCCTTATTTTTCGACTACGACTGACAGTTGGTTGAAAATAAGGTATTTGACAAAAAATTTAGACAAACAGGAAGATACGAATTCGTCTCACCAAGCCGATTAGGTTGCCTCTTCAAACGTTTCGGAAAAGTTTGCTCCACTAAATAGGTTTCAAATACTCCAATAAACTTCCCAGGTATTGTTTCATCTGCTAATTTTAGAGCTTGATTTGGAAAACCGTCCAGAGCTGGTGACGTACCGTCCTCCTACCTAGAGGATTGGAGTATTTCGCTCTATGTAATGGCGGGAATATGGCCTTCCGCTAATGTGCTGCTTCAGTCTCCGGTCTCCAACTCGTGTGTAGGGAAAAGAGTTGTCCACAATTCCGAACTTTTAAGTGGTAGAGCTTTCTGTCCCACTTCCTTCATTACCCATACCCTATACGCGCTCCACGGATGTGTATCAGCATCCTCATAGAGCTGCCTAAAGCAAGATCGTTTGTTCTTTTTAATAACAAGTCTTAGCAGTTTACGAGCGGTTTTATACACTTATCAAGTTGGCTAAGTACTACCTGAAAAACCATTACGGGATAGTATTGATCGGCTGCAAATCGTTAGCTCGTATGATAGTGCTAAGCCAACTTGATATAAGTGTTTTATACGTATGTAGCAGATTACTGTGGTCCAGTGTGTGCATCGCTCTTTGGCTAAGCCGCCGCGCTTTCAAGCATTTTTGTTGCAGGCCCGAAATTTCTTCGGGCTACAAGCATTTCTCTCGTCGTCCTCTAGCGCAGGCTTTCCTAGGCATAGGTCCATCCCTCGATGAAGCATGTTTGCAGCAGGACTCCCCTAAATGCCTCCACATCAAAACCTAGCGGACCATCTAACGGTCGGACATCTTTCCACGGCTCGATATTTTCTATTACATACCGCTTTGTGTGGAGTGTTCACTCACATACCAGTCTACTACTACGAGCGAAGTGAGTCAATAATGGACCCCGCATCACCTTTTCTAATATTTTTGCTACCACTCGTGTCATCTTAAGAACAATGTCAAAAGCGCCTAGAAGCGTCCGCCAGGCACTTATTTGTTTCCTCAATAATACACTTCTCCAGCAATTATCAGATTTTGGTGCGCCTGGAAATGTTGTTATTTTGCCAGAAAGGAGTCAAAGTGAAGAAGGCTGTGCTAGCCTTATTAATACGCGATTGTACATCAGCGTCCGCGCCGCCATCTGCTGTGACTATGCTTCCGAGGTAGCAGAATTCGTCAACTTTTTCGACTGCCTGGCCCGAAACACAAATTCCGCTTTGTCCCCCAGGATGGTCCCGCAGGGGGAGTGTCTTCATGTGACACACATATTTGATGCGTTGCGACACCACGGACCCGAGCAGCGCAGGGAGGCCCCTGGTATGGTTGATACGCCATGGCGTGGATCTGTACAAAGACCTTCGGGAGGTGACGGTCCTGAGCTCCCGAGCTCGTCATGTGTGGGTGACACAGCATGGCTTGACTTTTTCCCTATTCCTTAAAAAAGTCAGCCATACAAGCTTACACGACGCAGTGCTTCCTCGTAGGGGAGAAACCACATATAAGCGTACGTGTCCAGTCTCGGAGTTGGCGGCTTCGCATAACCCAAGCCTCGAAGGGGCCAGTTAGGGAGAATGGCCTTTGCGCCTATACCTAGCTGGTTTGTGGATTGATGACCACACGGCCTGAATCAAATCGCTGCTTAGTAAACGGATGGAGGCCAGACCAGTGTGAACGGTAGCGCTACGAGACTGCTTTAAGCCGACGAGTAGTAAACAGGTTTAACGATCCTGCGGAGGCATGCCGAATTCGTTAGGTCTTCCGAAAGGGGGCCAAGGGAGGATCACACCTGCTATAGAGAAATCTTTAGCGAATAGTGTACCTCGGGGATGGGCGTGCTCAAGGGACCATGGTCTTGGACTCGAGGGGGCTGTGGTTGTTAGACAAGCCGGCCAGCTAGAGTCGCATCCCAAGGTGGGGTTCCAAAGGGAAACATCCCGGCGGAGAACACCCTTCCGGCTATTTGTCGGATAAATCTCGTCGTCCCGCAATGGAGGGAGGTTATGGCCATTAGGCTCAGGCACTTCTAATGACGAATGCGAGGTAAACGCAGGATGACTGTCCCCCAGGATGGGAGCTCAAGTACTTGGTCTTGGCAGCGTTTATCTTGAGCCCGGCATTACGACTTTCGCAATCCAGAGCATCGGCCATTTGAGTTACATCCTCCTTTTTATTTGACAGCAGACAAATATCGTCAGCATAGTCCAGATGTTGCAGGTAATCAAATATTTTCCATCTGATACCTTTCCTCTGGTTTTGAAGCGCGCTCACTAGTACATCGTTAATGGCTATGAGGAAAAGAATAGGTGATAAAATGCAACCTTGTTTCACTCCACTGTGCACCTCAAATCTTCAATTCTATTGTAATATCTGTGCTTCTTTATGGCTGTTCAACTTGGAAGGTGACCAACGAGATAACAACTATGCTGTAAACTTTCCTAAACAAGTGCCTACGGCGCATCCTACAAATCCGCTGGCCGGAGATTTTTTCTAATGATGATCTCCTGAGTATCACAGGCCTGGATTGGATAGGCACATCTGTCAAAAGGCGAAAGTGGCAATCGATAGGTCATACTCTCCGAAAAGGGCCAACAAATATTGCAAAGCAGGCCCTAGATTGGAACCCGCAGGGAGCCAATGCTAGGCGCCGTGTTGGACGACCAAGAAACACGAGGAGAAGATCGGTTAATAGCGAGGCTGCTTCATTAAACAAACAGTAGTTAGACCTAAAGACGATGGCACAGAACAGAACGAGGTGGAAAGTAGGCGTAGCTGATGCCCTATGCCCCACAAGGGGTTAACAGGAACCAGAAAGAGAGAGAGAGCAATTATCACGGGGCTGCACTAAACCTCAAAGCTTATTTCTGTGGGGAAACCTCATTTTCTCTAGCGAATTCGGCAGTGGAGCCTAAACAAGACCGAGTTCTAATCGTGCGTATAGCACGATGAGTGTATACCCTATACCCATGTACAAACCTAGAAGGCACCCAAGACCCAAAATATTCAATTTCATATTTTTTGTGGGGGAGGGAGGGCTAGATGGGTCGGACCTGACACATCTTTATTACCTTATCAAGGCATCCAACGGCGACCATTTGATAATAATTTGAAGTTTTTCGTGACATTCTATCAAAAGATATGGCTGAATATAACTTTGTAGGGGAAGTAGGGGTAGGGGTAGTCGGACCTACTCCACTTTCGATCAACTCAAAGTATATGAAATAATGAGACATGAATAAAAGTTTCAAGTCGATAGCGATATTCTACCGAACGTTATGGCCGAATTAAAATTTCAAGGAGGGGTAGTTTGTATGGGAGGTAGGGGAACCCGTGGTCCGATTTGGCCCATTTTCAATACCGTCCAAGATTTTAGCAGAACAAACATTTGACCAAAATTTCAAACCGCTAGCTTCATTAATTCGGGAGTTATTGTGCTAACAGACAGACACACGGACAGACAGACAGACATGGCTTATTCGATTCAGGGACCGACCCTGATTATTTATATATATACTTTGCCATACCTCCGGTGGCTCCTTTGAGGTGTTACATAATATCGGCGTAACAAAAACAATATACCCTAATACCATCTTATGGGTATAGGGTATACAAATAAGCTTTCTCCACAGAGCTTTGATTGTTCAATCGATTGGATAATGTACGCCGCTCTTTAGATTGAAGAAAATATTAGATATGCTTGGCGCTTCTCTGCAGTTTCCCCATAAGCTAAGGTTTTTTTTTCCTTTTTGAAAATAACTCCAGGACCATCATGATAAAATAGTTTCCATCAGTTCCCGAGAAATTTTTGAATTTCCTCTGAGTAGCATTTTGAAAAAATCGATTTCACAATTTTTGTTGTTTACCCTCTTTAAGCCCATTTGCACATCAGCAATCTATATGTTACAATAGCTTTTGTCGTTGAGTTCCAATTGTTCTACGGTTGGTTGATGAAGTTGGGCCATGCCGTCGGAAATCCTGAGCGTGTATTAATGTGTGGTAGCGGATTGGACTCAGCCATGGCCGTAAGAAAGGGAAAAGGGAAGGTCGCTTCAATTCACAACGATATTTGAAAGCGTAAAAATGCGGGTTTCACTTCTGGAATAGCATGGACATTTTTTGTACTACATAAAGCAAGTGCGGGTAGGGTGACCAGTTGGCACAACTTTAGTTTTTCTTCAAATCGATGAATCGGATATTCCGAGAAGGGACTGTCATCCGCACATTGCTGCTAAGGCTGCTGTCTCGAAAACTAAATTCACGCTCGTACTTTTCAGGCTTTGGATATCTAGGACATTGATATCAGATCCTGTCATTCCGCGTTTCTCCTAGTCTTTCAAATCTGAAACCTTTCCCGTAGTGAGACCCTTCTAGGTCGTTGCAGCAAATTTATTCCCTTAAATTGGTTCAATGTAGTCATATTTCGAATACAAATAAACGCTTTCTAAAAAATAAAAAAATATGTAAAAACTGTTTTGGACAAGAATTATGGATTTTTACTCGCCTTCTCGGCGCCCCTATGAAACGGCGCCTGGAGCGAGTGCCTCTTTCGACCCCCATTCGCCCAAGAACAAAAAATGCAAAGAGGTGACAAAAGGTAAACAGGATCGATTTTCGAAAACAAAAATTAGAGAGGGCAAACCGCATGTTTTGCTAAAAATTTTAGAGTTCGTGCTGTTTGCGTTCAAAACGTAGGTATATTCTTTCAAAGATGCGACAAAAAGGACAAAAAAATGCTAGCGCAAAATGCTGGACACTATGGATATTTTGCAGGACTATTTTGGGAGGATTTTCAATGCTTGATTGTACCGCAGAATCTGGGACGGTTGGCCGCCTTTTTATGCTTGTAGGCTTTCTTTCATGAAATTTGGCGTTCATCTACCATCATCCACCTTTGCTCAGAGGAGGGATAAAACTTAATTCGTTTGTTGTGACAAGGCCCAGCGGTCACTAGATCAAAAAGAACATTTCTTGGGCAATAGTTGTTAGCTCTGCTATATTCGGAATTCAATATTCGGAATGTGAGGAATTTTCTGGCCTTTATCAATTTAGTCCACGACCATCTAAACTAAACGACTACTATCGCATCAAATCCTAAAATCGCAGCAGATCAAACGTTCTGTACAGTTATGTATTAATTAGTTCTTCGTTTTTCTATCTTTAACATGATTGATATCAGAGGGGTTGTCCTGGTATGCATCTCGTGACATAAAAGCCACCAACTTAAGTACTTTATATCGTGCTAATATAAACATCATCAAACGCTGTCATAAAATTCAATTTTATAACACATCCAGCGAATTTCTTTTACGATTGTTGCCATTCATGCCGAGGCCATTGCCAATGAAAGAAAAAAGTCAACATCCATATAACGTGACAGAAAACAAATGCGACATAACTTTAATCCGCTTAAGTTTAATTAAATTATCGTTATGCTGGCCAAAGGGATATTATTATTCAAAAATTACGGAAGATTAGCGTCCAACTAATTTATTTATTCGCGCTGACCATAAAAGGGTGTGTACAGAGAGGACACACTCTCAAAATTTTAGCCACGCAGTATACTACTCCTTACTTCTACAATACGAAAACTGCGGGCGTACATCAATTTCATCCTTTTCGCCACGAAAAAAAGAAATAACAAACAAAAAACAACCTCCCCCGGTGAAACAATGGGGAGGAAGAAACGTTCCGCCATTAAATAACTTTTTTCCACCTTCGTCCCTAACGTAAAATGTATTTATTCTAATTTTCATTTGAATCGAATGAAAAGGAGAGAATAACTAATTAAAGGACATAAAAACCGCAAAAGTTCCTAATTACCATACCATAGACACATTAGCATAGGCAAAGGCAACATAGGTATTCGAGCGATGGATGAGGGTGCAGAGAATAGGCTAATGGCGACGGTGTGTGGTGTAGGGCGCACAAGGAGCCAACTTTACTATACATTTTGTAGGACGATTGTGGTGCTCGTATATCGTAGCATAGTCGTAGTATACCCCGAAACTGTCGGCCATCGTCATGATTAATGGGAGAAATTTTCGTAAGTTTTCTCTGCATTTTCCTAACAACTTCCGTGACACATTCTGACGACAAATCTTTTTTCTTGAGCTCTATAGTATAGTCAGTGTGGCACACGCTGAGGTTATAGTGTTGTATCGTTGTTACCGCCTTTCGTGTAGTTCAGCGCGCTGCGGAGTAAGGGGTGTGATCTGTATAGGCTTTCAAGTTTCACCGTAAGTAAACCCATCGTATCCATATACAACACAGGATGTTTGGTATGTCCTTTCTGTAAAGCGATGAGGAACCGAGGATATACATACATAAAGCTATGGAAACAGTCATGAGTGGAGTGGGTGGTGTCGGGAAGCGGAAAACTAGAACACAAGGTATAAGAATCAACTACGGAACTTGGATATTTGTTTTGAAACAAATTACTATGTAACACGGAAGCATGGTTCCGTCAACCTACATATCGTACACACAAAATGAAACAATGGAACGAGACTTTTGTGTATACATTTCGCTATATGAAATTCAAACTTGCTGGCTTGCTGGCTTCTTCGTTGACTTGACAGACTTTACAATTTTCTCTGAATTTCTTATATGGATAGGATTCCGTGGGGATTATATAGTACACACGAAACAGTAGTGGCACTGTGTATATTACATTTCCATGGGTATAAACAAAATGAATGTGTGTCCTTTTGTAATGGCAAGAATACATGTCTGAATGTATCCCAGTGTTTCGGTTTCATATGCACGTTTCATGCTTTCTGACGTGAAGGCGGAAATTTTTCGGATAAAGTACACGCTGACAGCACTATAGGTTGATCTCCATTTACAACAAAGTCAGTATACATACGTACCTGCTCGTAAAGCCTCAACTGGTACAGAAGGATATGGCATAGGATATGGGTATCCGTCGCGTCTTAATGCTTTTGGTTTTCTTCGGGGACGATATTTGTAGTCCGGGTGCTCTTTCATGTGCAGTGCCCTAGAAATGGTATGGTGAAAAGTTTTTATTTTTTAATGCTTGAATTGAATTGTTACTTTCGTGTATGGAAAAAATGTAATATACATTAATGTTGTTTAATTTTACAGGAAAGAAAGTTGAAAAAGTTTTTTTTGTATACGTACCGTAACCGTTTCGCTTCATCGATAAATGGACGTTTTTCATCTTCAGTCAGTAGCTTCCATTCGGCACCTGAAAGGAAGCAAACACTCAAATTAAAACTGATTCGTAAATAATTTTCAAAATTTGATTATTACATTATTTGGAGTAGAAGTAGGAGGCAATCCAATCCAATGTTCCAATCGGAACACAGCTAAAAAATAAAAACAGGCGCAACACTCAAACATTGGACTAAGGCCACAGATGTGTTAGGGACATCCAATTTCCAAGATTTTAACTGCTTTTTTGTTGAGGTGTCGAGATCTACAGCACGCTCAGTAGTGTTATTTATCCCCATTAATGGGTACTTGTTTAACATCTAAGTGAGACCATAGTCTGTCACATGAGTGGTGAGTTCGAAAAACACCATAAACTGAATTCGTTCATGGTTAGACTCGAACCCACGACCATGTGCACCGAAGGTGTGCGCACTAACCACTACACAAGCCAGACTAGAACACAGCTATAGGTATCACCACAACAAAAGAACACAATCAGAAACCCGCTGTTTCGTTAGTGGAATTCCAGTGTGACATGAGTTGGTACGACGCGACGATGCCAGCTCTTGTAAATTGCTCTCGATATAACTCCTTTCAAAGTTTCCTTCAGTGGCAATTTGATTCATTATTCTTTTGCAACGGGAAAATGTTGACCATCTTTGTCTTTCGAATATAAAACAAGACGTCCAGAATTTCATTGTATTAACCCTTAAATCCATAGCGTTCCATATATGGTACATTTTTAGATTCTTGTAAACGTATAGCGATTATTAAATTTTTAATTTTTTTTTTACTTTTTCCAAAGAAGACAAAAGAAGTTTTAACATAAATTCAATTTTGGCTTCCCGCTGCTTTCCTTAAATTGTCTGTGCGTCGTCAAAGTGGACGAACGTTATTTTTTGTGGTACAGTGAAAGCTCCGTTCGCGGATAGCTCCCGCAGCCGGACAAATTTCTTAGTCCCAACTTTTTTGTAGAAAGAAATCCATTCCGCTAGCCGGACGCTCTACTGGCCGGACACGGACACTATTCCACCATACATTTCTCATGAATCATCTCCCGTAAGCGGACACAAATTTAATTTTTAGTCGACTTGCAGAAATTAATGAAAACTGGATACGATCACAAAAATACATTTATGGGTTACGAGTACAGATTTTGTTTTTTAAGATTTTTGGCTCCACGGATACCATGCATTTGTATATTGAAATAGGGATATGGAAACAGGGCGGTTAGACCCAAATCCCATACGGACGACCGTGTTATTTTCGGCTTTTTTGTCTTCCGGTTTTTAACCTGGTCGGCTGTTCAACTTTTCGGTTATGCGGAATTTGAATTTCCTTTCATATTTGCGGACAAAACCTCAACTCTTCTGTCTACCAGAAAAAAAATCTGTGTTTAACCCGGGAACACTAACCTTAATTCCAGGCGCTTGTTACTAACCATGAGTCACTTTGACTCACTATGGAAATTGCTGTATTTAAAGTGGAAGAGTATGAAAACTTGTGTCAGAATTCTTCGGAATACCTATTTTATAGAAGCTATATTAAGAGTTTGGGCCTTATATCCGAATAAACTGTAGAACCAACCATGAAACCAAATATGCCAACTAAAGAATGTAGACGGTTGTTACTAACGTGAGTAATTTTGACTCACAAGAAACGTTCGTTTAGAACTAAACCCGTCACAGAAAAACACAAATAGCTACTTTCCATAAAATCGGAAACATTTGCTTACTAGTACATTCATTATAAAACATATTTCTTCAAGAATACATGTGTAGCGGAACCCAATGGGCCAACCGCCCATTCTACGAAAAATGGAAATATGTGGAATATGCGTCAAAATGACTCACATTAGTGTTCCCGGGTTAAATCCCTTTCGCTCCCAATGATGCCATATGGCATCATGAAATTTAATGATTTTTCATAGAAAATGCAACAAATAAATTTTAACTTTTTGTGTGATATTAGACTCTTCCAATAGTGTAATACCTAGTTGATTTTTTCCAGCGTGAAATTTTTGGTTTTGGGATGTTATTTTTAATGAAATTTTAGAGAAGGTTTGACGATTGTCGCGTAAAGCCGAAAAACTGATTTATCCATTTCCCCACATTTCCTGATAATAATAATTTTATGCAAATCATTTTAATGGTTTTATTTTGTAAAGAGGTTGTTGTGAAAGAAAATCAAAAGATTTTTCGATTTTTTTTTAGGAAAACCCTATAAAGTGGTTTTGCATGAGCATGATGCTATATGGCATCATTGGGCGTGAAAGGCAAATCAGCAAGTCCCCTATTCATATAAATGCTAGTTGCTTGCTGTATGGAAGGCACCCTTAGTTTTTATCCCCCGCTGTTGTTATTGATCTAATTGAACGCGGTAGACTGTTAAATAACCGGCAAGAGGAAACCAAAAAGAATTTACGAAACGTAGTGGTGCGAGAAAAGGGAACGGATACGACACACTGATAGTTTCTTCGTATATTATACACAGAACGTAGTCTAAAATTAAAGTTACCTGATCTCGCAAAAAATATTTTCATCACTTTAAAGCAATACAAATGACGAACAGGAAGGATTTTCAGATCGTGAAACAAAGTGTAACTAGGATGCCTTAGATTTTTTCGACAAATTATTTTCACCACGCATTTTTGCAAGAATAGGTTGAATTTTGTTAAAATGTGTGCCTCCCCAACAGGCAATGCCATATTGCAGTTTGGAATGGAAGATTCCAAAATAAATAACTCTGAGTAAAAATTAGAGCAAACATTTCTCAAATATTCTATTCGAAAGAAACAAAACACCGGGTTTTAAATTCGCTTTAAATATAAAAATATCTTAGCGAACAACGAAAATATCTACTCAGATCATGCGAGTGGTTACCGAAACTCAATTTAGAATCTAGTGTAAGGCCTAAGTACTTGAAAGTATCTACAATACCTATGGGGAAACATTTAGCACTGCACGGATAAGATTCGTTAAATGTTGTACTATGTGAAGAAAGAGCGCAAAAACAACTATTCAATTTAAAACGTTGGCAATCCGGCGAATGAAACCAAAACTCATTAAAGTCGACTTTTTTAGACGATAAACTGAAAAACATAAGCTTAGTTTTAGGGCTGATTATCAACCTATGATCAGCAAACCAGGCTCTTAACAAATCAAGGTCCCAATTTATATCCGACACTAAGTCCAAAGCACTTCCGGAGCCATAAGCGCATCCTATGTCGTCAGCGAAAGCAGTAAGAGACCCTTTAAAGTCCATTTGAAAAAGTGAGTTAATATAAATTAGAAACAATAAGGGTCCTAAAACAGAGCCTTGAGGAACTCCCAAAGTTAAGTTCTTTGCTTTACTCCTTGTCTCTCCGATCTTTACCTTTTTGGATCTATTTGTAAGATAAGATCGAAACCAATCTAGGATATAGCCTCGAAAACCGGCTCTTTCAAGCTTCGATAATAAAATATTATGGTCGACCATGCCAAATGCCTTTGAGATATCAACAAATAAACCAGCCGTTAACTTTTTATTGTCAACATGCGTGAAGACTTTGGAGCAGAATTGAAGTAAAGCATCTTCAGTCGATTTTCCTTCTTGAAAGCCAAATTGCAGTGAACTGAAAAATTTGGATGCGTTTAAAAAAGAAACAATTCGTTTTTTCATAAGTTTTTCGAAAACTTTGCTAACCACTGGCAGCAGCGAAATCGGTCTATAATTACATACGTCTGTTTTTGCCCCTTTTTTAAAAAGTGGAAAAACATCAGCTGATTTAAGATCACTTGGAAATTTTTCTGAAAAAATGTTACGATTAAAAATATCCGCCAAAATATCGACTATAAAAAAAGCTATTCGCTTAATAAGCAGATTTGAAATATTATCATAGCCGCAAGCCCTAGAGTTTTTTAAAGTACCAATCACTCTTAAAACCTCTATTGACGTTATCGGCTCAAAAACAAAACTGGGGCTATGTCGACTAGGATCATAATTTCTGGAAATTCCGCATACACATCTTCCTGTAACCGTTTGGTTATAATCTAACGATGTAAAATGTTCGTTAAATGCATTAGCAATTAAAAACTGATCTGCAACTAAACAATCGTTAACTTTAATTTCCAAAATGCTTCTACTAGAAGAAGAATTATTTAAAATGCTGTTTACGATTTTCCACTCATCTTTTAAATTTCCTTTAGCTGAGTCAAAGCGAGTTTTGTAGTAGTTTTCACGGCAACTATTAATTCTCTTTTTTAGATTGGTACTAAGCTTTTTTACTTTAGGTTTTAATTTGCAATTGTTAGGCCGTTTTGCTAACTTTTTGCTAAGTCTGTTTTTCAAATTGACCATTGATACGAGAGAGTCAGAAATCCATGGTTTTAATTTTTTATTTTTGTTCCTCAAACGCGAGGTGAAAGTACACGCCGATATATGCGCACACAAAGTTTCAACAAACACTGCATAAGATATTGAAGCGTCATTTTTCGCGTAAGACTGACTCCATGATTCAAAGTATGCGCACCTTCGGTGCACAGGGTCATGAGTTCGAATCTCACCGTGGATCATGGTGTTTTTCGAACTCACGAGCTTGTGACGGACTATGATCTCACTCAGATGTTAAACGAGTACCCATTTATGGGGATAAATAACACTGCTGAGCGTGATGCTGATCGCATTATCTCAAGAAAAAGCAGATAAGATCTTGGAAATAGGGTGTCACTAACACATCCTGCGGCCTTAGTCCAATGCTGGATTGTCGCGCCTGTTATTTATTTTTTTATTAGGCAAAACTACATTCCCCGCTAAAGCTATTCGTGATTTTCCTTTATAATGAATTATCCCCCTCCACCCTTCTATATGGTTCTTAAGGAATTCACGCGTTGATGTAAACTTACTAAGTAGAGGTTCTCTACACCAGGCAACATTGCCTGTTTGAAGAAGTTTAACTTGACGCTCTGAAGTTATTATGAATGCTTGGGTGTCTTACAACTTCTAAGTAACGATGCCAAACTTTCTGTTCGGTATTAACCGGACCGACTAATCGCTACCAAAAATACTAAAATTGGGCGGATTTTGACATCCCTAATTAAAGCTAATATTTTTCTATTTGTTTGTTTTTCTCTATAAAAGCTTGGAGAAGTTTATTGGTAAACCTGAATTTGCGGATTGTACATTGTGGAGGTTTGTAAACCAAAAATTAATTAAAACACATGCAAACGATACTTTTCATGCGTATAGAAGCGATATTTTGAACCCTCTCCAGCGAATTTAATTTTTTTCAATTAAGTACCTACCATTTATAGCGTTAGTTACCTATCGGTTTCAAACTGCAATTTCTCGTTTTTTAAGAAGATCCCTATCAAATATTCTAGGCTTTTTAATTTCTTCATTTATCAGTAAAGTTTCAAATTATATGAGAGTTTTTCAAGTATAGGTACTGCTCCATAAATTTATAAGAACTGGCAAAAATAGAAGTTTAAAAGGTATCTCCGATCGATTTTACTAGTGCCATTTATGAGTGGAGGTCGATTCCATAAGATCCAATTTATGTCCAAAATGCATTCAAAATCGGTTCCAGTAATGTTTTGACCCAGTCGTCTGATCTGCTCTTGATATCACAAATAGAACCGAACAGAGACATGTATCTATTTAGGCAATTGAGACATTGCTCTTTTGCTACAAAGAAGAGTGTTAAAATTATCTTCCAGAGCCGGTATATTTCTCCGCTGACCCATGCCATGCAATACCGCATGGCTTATGCAAATATAGCACGTGGTATCCACGCCTGCGAAATCTACATATAGAAAAAACATGAAAGATGACACTGGAAGCCGCCCGCTGAGGCCGCGCCGGGCCTGTTGCCAATGTATTTCGTGAGGATAAGAAATAACAGTTCGTTGTATTGGATTGACTACAGGACAAGGCAGCACAACTTCCATACACATTTGGCAGGAGTTGTTCTATACAGAACAGCAACTGTAAATTTGTATCACAGTTTTTCTGTCCTGTTCTGTATTCGATCCAATCGAATGTACACTCCCAGTCACTTGAATAGGGACAGCCTTTTCGATAGTTGTTTATTTCAAAATATCCTCTTTCTTGCAGCAGAGAGCATAACTCAGTATTTGTTTACAAAGGCTTATGGCTTCTGTCAAGGCATCATGGCAGAGAAGGTAGCGTCATGGTTTGGGGAGCTGTCTCTGAATTGTTATCTGAATTTTCTTTCGTTTTAGGTGTGAGGAATTTCCTATTACACGTTGCACAGTTGGTAAACTAGTTGTAACGCCGACTTTAGCTCAAATTCTAGCCGCTGATAGTGCAGAATTAGAGGCGGCTCGCAGAATTTCAATTTTCTCTTTGGCTGTTAAGGCACCTCGCGTACGCCTTTTCATGTTTCGCCCATATCCACTTTTATTTTTTAAATAGTTAATCACAACCGATTTACTTTTTTTCACTATTTTCCAAATTTCGCTTAAATTGTATTGTCCATTTCTCAAAACATCGGTTTGAGCCATTTGCGCGGTATTTAATGCTTTTGCTCTACCCATGATTACCGAAACTTACAAAACTTAAAGTCAAAACACAGTCTGAGCGGATTAAAACAAAAACAGTTGGGATGTGACGCTAGCACTTTCGAAATAACGATCGAATCGCAACTGTCCCTATTCAAGTGACCCAATTTTGAACATAGAATTTATTAGTGCATCAGCATAATGTTATTGAAACATAACTGTTGTTATTAAATGTTTCATTTTTTTCTCGCAAACTATGAGCAACATAATAGCCTTTGTAAACAAATACTGAGTTATGCTCTCTGCTGCAAGGATGAGGATATTTTGAGATAAGCAATTCACGGAAAGGCTGTCCCTATTCAAATGACTGGGAGTGTATATGAGTACGAGAAACTTATATCAAGTTGGCTAACTAAAGGGTGGACAAAGAGTCCCTTCCCTATTAGGTGTGGAAAATTACATCCGGTAAGTGTGCACCATTAGAATTAACGCAAGCTTGGGCTCTTTTCACAATATTTTGCATAACGGTAGGTATTGAGGTAGCCCCATAGAAACTCGAGAAATGTGAAAAAAAATCTGGAGCCGTCAGATCGGCAATCGCGGTGGCCATTTTATGTTACCATTTTTCGAGATGACACGATTTGGAAAGTAATGTTGCAACAAGTTCATTGTCTCACCTAATGTAAATAAAATACATAAATTAAATCTAATTTTGCGATTATTATTTTTTGATTTTAATCACTTTATTTAAAAGTAATTACATATATAAATAGGAAAGGACTTTTTGTCCACCCTGTACTATCTCGAAAACCATTTCGGAACAATTTCGATCGGCTGCAAATCGTTAGCTCGTATTTGCTCAGTACTTAAAAAGATTTGAGCTTTCCTATTTATTTAATTACAGTTAGTTGAGCATTCGGACAAGCAACAACAACGCATTGGTCTCGGCGATGACACGATTCAAGATAGAAATGCCTGTAGAAATATGCTGAGATATTATCGCCAAAACGTGCGATGTGCCTACACTGCAGGTCGAGCAACGCGAAACCATGGAGCGGTATAAAGAACGAGGCAAGGAAGAAGAAGTTGATCATTCGGACTATCAAGTCGGCTAATGATGTTAAAAAAAATCGGATGGGTACACTGAGAAAAAAAAATCCTTAAATTCCAAAAATACGCATATGATTCAAAGAGATTCAAATATGATTTTGCTTCATATTTGTTTCCCTTTGAATCATTGTATAATCCCTTTATTTCATAGACTATTTATTTTATTTATTTATTCTATTTTATTTATTTTTTATACTATCATTAACTAAATTTTCATAAAAAGTGGACTAACGCCACTTTCAAAATAAGCGCTCATATGAATGAATCTTTTTTTTTACTAAGGGCACTTTTGTGTGAAAGTAGATCGTTGACTGAATATTTTTATAGCTTCAAGCTAGTGAATGTGCCCTGTATATGCGGCATGGGGGGATCTCTTTTGTATGGGGGGGGGGGGGGGTTTAATCTGTTTAATAACAAGCTCGCAGAAACAGAAATTATGCGGAATACTATAAGAGAGATTTATCCAAAAAATCAGTTTAATTTTTAAATGTTTTCCTAATACATAGGAAAAAATTGAAAAATTTACAGCTGTTTAGACGGGATCGCATAGATGCACTAGATAGTGTATCTTTGATATTTTTGATATTATGAGAAAAAAATGTCCCAACCGATGTAGGTACCTACTCCTATCAGTTTTAGAAATTGGTAATTTGTTAGTTTTTGGCGATTATTACGGAAAAAAGTTCGGAGAATCAAATAACCTAAATAAACTTTTAAAAATGCATAATACTTGGGACTTTTTCTTGAAAAATTATACACTAGACTGAAAAAAAATTTAATGATTGTTTACTTTGCTAGTTACACCATATGTAGCTTGGTTACGCCATCGTATATTAAATTGCGTAATGATTATGCTAGATGTACAAACTAGAGAAAATTCTACCTCAATTTTATACGATGTCGTAACGAAGCAAAATATGTCGTTACTATGTAAAGTAAAGAAACATTTAATTCAATACAATGTACAATCTTTCGGAAAATGGTGTGCGCCTTGTCTATATGATAAGACTAACTATAGCCGACAAGCACTAGATAAGATGTACCAGTTATCAGCCCATAACATCTTACATATTTATGGTAATTACAAAATCATGACAAAAAATGCAAAACTTATCACACTTCCTTTCATACTCTGCACATTCACTCTTCAAATTTCCAAGCCAATGGCTAAATTTTCACTCCTTAGAAACATATTCATTACATCTGACTTGCAATCTTTCCAAAAGGTTAAATACACAAGAACCTTTTCAAACAATCATTCGACCCTTGAATTATTACCCCCCAGGACCTGAAATACTTGTAATAATTAAGAACTGTGTGTACAACAATGGCATTCGGATTAATATGGCTTTTAGTCTTTGTTTCACCCACCCATAGGCTAGGCAGGGAGCCATGTCGTTGTGTGCTATTCATTCAGTTTGCTGCGAGGTGAACTTGAGGAGAATACATTTGTGTTAATGTAGAAATGCTAAGAATGCTCTTCAATTAAAATATTTTCTGTGCAGAGAGATTGTTTGGTGTTGGATAAAAAGTTAATTCTAATATACAGTTTAATCTATTAATTAGTGATACTGATGATTCGCATTCGAAATAAAGACAAATGTAATTAATAAAGTATAGCATTAATAAATTGATAAACTCGCGATTTTGCTAGAGGAGCCACAACATAGCAATAACCATATTCAATTCATTCATTCATTCAATATTAAGTAAGCTGCTTCATTATCGACCAAATAAATTTGTAACTTCCCTATTTGATACATATTACCAGATATAATAAATAACAGGCGCGATAATCCAGCATTGGACTAAGGCCGCAGGATGTGTTAGTGACATCCTATTTCCAAGATCTTATCTGCTTTTTGTTGAGATAATGAGATCAGCATCACGCTCAGCAGGGACGTAGCCAGGAATTTGTTTCGGGAGGGGTCCAAATTTCGATTTCAGAAATTGTCGTGTAAATCAATATTTTGGTATTGATAGTGGAGAACTGTTTTACTGTATTTTTGATGATACAGAAAAAATACATCACTAAAAAAATGTGTTGAAATGCATACTTTTTTATTCTATGTATACTGCTTGATTTCGTCCGCTCTAATTACATGGCGGTTTTAAATAGTTTCTGAATATCTAAAAAAAATAAAAACAAAAGTAGATCAACATATGATTCCTGAGGAACGCCTTATGTTGATGGAAATTGATTTGAATTAGTTTAACTAGTAAAAAGTCAGATTTGAATTTATTACTCGCTTTGGTAAACTGCGACAAATTTTTGAGAGACTTTAGGTCGTCCTGCAGGTCAAATAATTTAAGGATTGACGAGGGGATGCTAGTTCGTTGATAATTTTGAGTTTCAGCTCTGCCGCCATTTTTATTAATGCATAGGCACGGGGCACGACATAGCGTAAATTCCAGTGTTGTCATTGAATGACATGGTTAAATAGGCAAGGAAAGAGGATACCTTATTTTTTCTGCACATTTTTTTGAAACAAATCGGAAGAAAACCATCTGGGCTGGTGTCTTTAGAGATGTCGAATTTATTTATATGCATATTTGATCTATTTGTGTGGTCTTTTTTAAATTAATCAGAGAAGGAAAACACAGGGATTTCATAACTACATATAAGCTTGAAAAAAATTAAATCAGCGAAAAATGGAGGTTGATAACGTTTTCATTTCAGTTGGTAAGAAGAAACAGCCTGAGTGAGAAAAACATGAAGCTGTTCTTGAAAACCAATAGTTGCAGCGAAATGGGATTCAACGTAAGTTACTGAAGCTTTTGAAAATTGATCACCGACAAAGCAACAACTTTAGCATATCTATCTAAAATAAATTAACTGTGAGGAGAAGAGATTACTTTCGAAAATGGGGTTATTTATTGGTAGAGCCAATTAGGACAACAAAATTTAACGTTAACTGTGAGGTGACTCAAATAAATACATTCCTAATTTATTACTCATGTTGACTTCTTTAGAGCTATAGCCAACAATCCTTAGAAAACGTATTTACAGCTACCGAACATTTTGGCAGTGATTCATACAAGCAGAAAAATTTCAATGATGAAAAACAGCTCGAGTCAATTTGATCCATTCCCCTTGCCGACGGATTACTTACTTCAACATATGTATTTTTATGAGATCCGAAATTTTGAAATTTGTTCCATTTTCTGCAAAAAAGTTCTGGGCACACTTTCAATTTCGAAAATGAAAGCCTCTATTTTTCTCCGTTAGAACAAAATAAAATACGGATGCGCTATCTAAAAAATCGCAATGGGTGGAGAGGAAACCGGGCCGCATGGACAGGAAACAAATTGAAAACATTTCGGGAGGGGTCCGGACCCCATGGACCCCTCCCCTGGCTACGTCCCTGACGCTCATCAGTGTTATTTATCCCCATAAATGGATACTCGTTTAACATCTGAGTGAGATCATAATCCGTCACAAGCTTGTGAGTTCGAAAAACACCATGATCCACGGTGAGATTCGAACTCATGACCCTGTGCACCGAAGTTGCGCGCACTAACCGCTAGCCCAGCCAGACCACAGTTGGAAATTATTTGCCGATAATAAAAGAGGAGACATAATTCATCATTATATCTATTTGAACCTGTTTACCAATTCTTCAATTGAACATAATCAATACTACACGAAATTTCTGTAGATTTAGCTAAGTCCCAATTTAATCAATGCGAATTAAAGTATCTAATTTAACTAATCCAAATTTTTTTTTGATATTCATACAATTTTTTTATTCTATTGTTGAGTGCTTTCTATGTATAAGAGTTACATCCGCATACAAGAGCTCTGTTGTAATTTTTTTCATACTCATCTCATATAATAATCGGACATATGGTTCTATTCGTATGCTATCACTCAAACAAATATTATCCCCGTAGGGTGGATTTTTTTCCCATTGTATTAGGGTCGAAATTTTGAATTCATCCTGTTTGCTCAATGAATATATACGGAGCAGTAAGTTCAAATATTGCGCTATTGTTTAATGTGTTTGCAAACATCGCAATCATTATGGTGTTTTCAGATCAATGCGGGTTTAATTGAGATTATGCTCTTTAAAAAATAGGGAGATGATGTTGGTGTGAAACAAAATTTTACAAATATAGATTCAAAATATTTAAAAAAAATTTATAAATTATATTTATTCATTTAAGGTCAAAAAATTTCTTCAGAGCAGCGTACACGCTTCACCACACGAAGCTTCCATTCGGAATTACGGCATCGGTAAGTTCGTTTGACATTTTATTTAAAGCTACATAAGGTACAAATGTGTTATACCGCTTGGTATACGATACTAAGAGGTTTCTACATCTGGACAAGTGTTACCACTTTAGGGAAAAATCCCCTAAATGGGGGGTAGATATTTATAGAGGAGCAATAAATTAATTTTTTGAAATCACCAAATTCCATCCAAAATGTGTTTCACAGACACACATTCACACTCACAGTCATTTAAAAAAATTGCTCGTAAAAAAATTAACTGACGAAGAGACGTTCAACTGTAAGCAGAGTTATTTTAAGTGCGACATTCTTAATTTTAGAGAAACACTGTAACGTTAAAATCGCGTTTATAAGGATTTGATTTCAATTTTAAATTTTCAACGGATCTGGCTCATTTTTAGGGTAAAATTATTGGTTGCTTTATGACCAGGGCCGGATTTCCAATATGGGCAACTGCCCGGGGCGGCAAATTTTGAAGCGCGGCATTTTTCTGATACTTTCTTCCTTCCATGGAAATATACACATTTCAATATTTTAGGAGGCAGTTTAAAAAAATAAAAAAATATAGGAAACTCTGCAAAAGTCGCTCCTTTGGTCAGTGGCGGACTTACATATCTAACGTCAGAAGGCGTTTTGCCTTTTGTCGCCCTACCGACCTTGCCTTTTATTTTTACAATCCAATGATTAATCGACTGATCCTTGACTCTTAAATTGTTTCAATAAAAACATTCACTCAAAACCAAGAAAACCGGAGACTTTTACATTTTTTACTACTAACCTATTATAAAGAAAGGTCTTGACCACCAATGATCGGATCTGTTAACTGGATCCACTTTCTTTCTCCACCTCCTCCTCCCGGAAACTGGAATTTCGGGCTGGTTTCATTATGCATTGGAAACGACCATTTCGTGGGGCTGCAGCTGGAGAACGGTTGTAATAATAGAAACAGGACCAGTGGCGTAACGCGTAACGCCCCCTAGCGTAGATACGCAGAGAAGCAAATTTGTTGGGTCATTGGAATATAGAAGCCGAAGAACAAGTTAGAAGTGCTCTGCTTTGCTACGAAGTAGCTTTAAAGATACGTTGTCCTCGACGCGGCCGCAGCGACTCTAGCGACTCCAGCGGCTTTAGAGCAAGTTCCCTACCCCAAGCAGCCGTCGCCTGAAGCCCACAAACAAGCAAGTGCACCACGTTCACCATTCGTGCATGCATTATGTACAACAAGAGTCCCGCGACTGCTTTCTATATATGTACATGCTGATTCGTATATCGGCCGAACGAATACGACCGTTGTGCGAAACAACTCTTCTACCCCAAGCAGCCGTCGCCCGAAGCCCAGTGGCGTAGATAAGGGGGGGGATCAAGGGGATCAATCCCCCCCCCCTTCGACCACAATTTTTTTATTATTACTTTAGATACGTAAAACAAAGCAAAAGTAAACTTTTAGCTGGAATTATTCAACGTGTGTAGTGTTTCAAAAAACGTGAACTAATTTTCAGAACTTCAATAAAAAATTCAGCACTTCCTCAAATTTCAATTGTAAAATAGAAGCGTATCCACAAGTGCTGGTAGGAAAATTATATGTAAGTACTGATTGCAAATTTGTTGCCGAACAATTTAGTGTTCAGTTAAAAATTTTAAATTTTTTTTAGTAATGTTGAACACGGAGTGCTTTCCACAGAAGCGCAATTTCTATAGTACATAAAGCGCTTTACACATATAGCCGCAAAATCTACGTAGATTATGTAATCTCGTATGCTGTTCACACTATGGTCGTAATCTTGTTCCACCACTTGACAGTACAGTACAATCCGTCTAAATTGCAAACTCCGACAATTTAATGCATGACTGCAACTGTTATTTATATTAATTTGTTAAAACAAGAAGCAAGAACAAGAAACAAGAATCTATCTTATAGGAATTATGTCAATGATTTATGTTCGTCAATAGGTGAAAACATCACACTTTTGTGGACAAAACCATGTGCCAAGCGAAAATGGATGGGATTACCTCTACTGTAGAATTGTCAAATGCGAAGCTCACCAGACTTCACCATGATTTTATAAAGATTTTCTCCGAGATTTTGGTTATAATCTCCGTACAAAATCTATGAAAATGTATGGAAAATCTACAAGATTTTCGCCTAGATTTTGTAAAATCTAAAGATTATGCAAAATCTTCTATAGTGTGTAAAGAGCTTAAGATTATAAAGATTTTTTCAGGAGAGTGGAGAACTAATGCAAAAAAGAAAACGCTGCAAAACTATGCTTCCAATTTTTCAGCATTCTTTATTGTTTATAAACTTTATTTTTTTATTTTTTCTAAGTTAAAATTTGTCGAAAGGTTTTATCGTACCTATATAGCAGGGCAAAGAAACTCTTGACTTTCTCTAGTTGTTCGCAATTTTATTGAATTTAATTCAAAAAACTCTCAAAGCTAAAACCAGGATTATTTTTTTTGACTAAATCTTTTATAAAATTTCCAAAATTGAAAGATATATAGTCTTATGCAGGCAGTAGTTCGAATACAAATTAGCAAACAAACGTGTTCAAACGGGAGTTCCGCGATACCCTTGGGTTCCGTGAATATCTCTCAGAGGTTTCGAGAACATTTACAAAAATAGAAAAATGTAGAAAAAGTTTTTGACAACAAAAAGTAAACAATCCATACTAAAAAATGTTTGTAAATTTTAAAATTCCAAAGCTTAGTCTGCTACACTGTACCAAAAATAACACTGTTAAATATTTGAGCAGCATCAGAGACTCGACCGATTTTCTTTTACAACTTTCTACTTTATGAAATGGAAAAGGAAGTAGTACCAGAAAATAAAGTATGTCCGCAGTGTTTTTTTTTTAGGTTTATGAGTTTTAAATTAAGGCGCAAATAAATTAGAGGATTAAATTTGTGTTAGTCTTAATTTTTTAACGAATGTTTAACGGTCCAAATTTTAAGTTCTTCTCACATTTTTGGTATTCTTTTCAAGCAATCAGTCAAAGCTAGGGCCTTTATTGAAGATAGCTGCTACGGTGTCCTACAAGTTTGAAAACTTAAGAAATATCTACCCACGAATTTTTGAGTTATCGGGAATTCCGATTTAAAAACACAAAAGCTGTACTTTATCCACATATACTGGGCATTCTCAACGAGCTCTCGGCTTCGCAATTTCCCTTTTCTGGAGATACATATTTATTTTAATCCCTGTTTTGAGATGTTTCCGGAAGAAAAGCGGCCATGCTAAGTGTTCGTGACTCCAAAAAAAATACTGCTACTGATCTAATCCAATATAAAGCTCTGATACTCAAATCACAATAGCAAACATTTATACGAAAATTGGAATACTGTGGATTCACTCACCGTAGGGAGAAAGCCAAATTATCGATTGAGTGTGACAATTTTTGCGGAATATTCAATATTTTCAGGACGTTTTTTTTGTATGCAAAAATTGCTCTCTATTTTGCAAATAAAAAAAAATTGCTGAAAAATACTGCTAATTTGAAGGGTAATAAATACAGAAATTGTTATTCTGAGATTCAAAATTTGATAACCGTAAAAATATAAGCAATCTTGCAAAATGATCCCCTCCCTCTCAGAAAAGCTATCTACGCCACTGCCGAAGCCTACAAACAAGTGAGTGCACCACGTTCACCACTCATGCGGGCATTATATACAACAAGAGCCGCGCGGTTCATTCGACGATAACTTTAATTGTGGAGCTATGCCAAGCGATTATCAACTAAAAACGAGACCGAGTTCTAATCGTGCGAATAGCACGATTAGTGTACACCCTATACCCATGTACAGACCTAGAAGGCACGCAAAACCCAAAATATTCAATTTCATATTTTTTGTGGGGGAGGGAGGGGTAGATGGGTCGGACCTGACACATCTTTATTACCTTGCCAAGACATCCAACGGCTACCATTTGATACTAATTTGAAGTTTTTCGTGACATTCTATCAAAAGATATGGCTGAATATAACTTTGTAGGGGAAGTAGGGGTAGTCGGACCTACTCCACTTTCCAACAACTCAAAGTATATGTCAGAATGAGACATTGATTAAAATGTCAAGTCGATAGCGATATTCTACCGAAAGTTATGGCCGAATTAAAATATCAAGGAGGGGTAGTTTGTATGGGAGGTAGGGGAACCCGTGGTCCGATGTGGCCCATTGTCAATACCGTCCAAGATTTTAGCAAAACAAACATTTCACCAAAATTTCAAACCGCTAGCTTCATTATTTCGGGAGTTATCGTGCTAACAGACGGACACACGGACAGACAGACAGACAGACAGACATGGCTTATTCGATTCAGGGGCCGACCATGATCATTTATATATATACTTTGCCATACCTCCGGTGGCTCCTTTGAGGTGTTACATAATATCAGCGTAACAAAAACAATATACCCTATACGCTATACCATCTTATGGGTATAGGGTATAAAGAGTTTTTATATGCAATGGGCGAGTCGCAGTCGCTAGAGCTGCTGGGGCCGTGCCGGGGAAAACGTACCTTAAGCGAGAGTTTCAGGGGCTATTTTAGTGCTGGGGTGAGGTGGAAGGCCTCGGCAATTGCAAGGTCCTGAGTAATTGTCGGCCTGGCACCTCCTAAAGCTGCTATTGCCTGTTTAATTTGCCTGTCCTGATTAAATGCGGAATATTTTAAGCAGAACTTCTGTTCTGTTCTGTTGAAATTGTTCGAAACTCAGGGTAAAAAAACACACTCGGTCTAAACACAGCATTTTAAGTACATACATAGTTGAAAAATTGGATTCTAAAATGCGGTTCACAATCATCCAATAAGTTAAACAAAAATCACAGTTGCGTGCCGATCGGTAAATGAGCCGACGACTAAAACTTTGAAAAAAATGAACACACAGCTGCTAGGGGTTAGGACTTACTTATTTCTATTAAAAACTGTTATTGGGTAGTTTTACAGCTACTGGTGGCAGGAAAACCTTACTATCCTATCCAGTGCCGTAGGTAAGGAGAGGATCAACATAATCCGCCCTAGGTCGAACATATTGCCTCTGTGATCGTGACACAAAGGGTGTTAATTTAATTTCAACACTGAATTATGTAATACAAAAAATAATTTCTCAATTTTTAGATGGTGAAATGGTTGGCTACTCTGATATGTTGCGAAAGCAATGCGAATTTTTTCAACTGCGTAATTTACAATATGATGAACATTTTTCATCATTATAATGAGGGGTGTAAGGCGCGCCCAATACAACGCTTATTATTGGGTGACAGATTTTACGCTACGCTACGCTCCAATATTATTAGTGTGCGCGCGGCCTAAAGGCGTATTCGAGCGTAGCGTAGCGTAAAACCTGTCGCCCAACACAAAGCTTGTATTGAGCGACAGGTTTTACGCTACGCTACGCTCCAATATGCCTTTAGTCTGCGCGCGGCCTAAAAGCGATATTTAAAATTAAATTTTGAAGCAATGAAATATGAGTTCAGGAACCAACACAAATTTGAATACACTAGCATTTTTTACAACAATTCACCTATAAATTTTTGCATAAAATTTTGTACAAAAGTTCAATATGATCGGTTACCTCAACTATGTAGACTCAGGGCGCACAAAATTCTCTTCAGACTTTCATTTGCACAATGTGTTGCGGTCTTAAGTGTTGTGAAAACCAATTCTCTCCAATATTTGTACAAAAACAGTCAGAGTTCAGGTTATTCACGATCCCCCATACTCCTTTAAATTGAATTTTCCTTGCTAAGAAAAAATCTAGTCACTGATCCCCTCCCTCGCTGAAAAGTTATCTACGCCACTGCTCCTATCAAAGAAGAGAAAACGAAATATGGTCGTTTTAAAAATGTTGGCTAATATAGTATTATATTGTCTAGGAGGTTCCCATTTCACTTTCGAACACAATATATTTTTGAAACGTTACGCCACTGAGCAGGACTCAATACCATTGTTTGGGAGTCGAGACCTTCATGGACTTCAACTTCAGTAAACGTTACGAAAACTAGTCCTGTACTGAAAACAATCAATTTAGTGGGCTGTTCAGATCCACTCCTAGGGCATCAAAACCTTTCGCGATGATAAAATAATAAATATCGAATAAAAAATTGCCCGTTTTTTGGCACCGATTGTATGTATTTAGTTTAATATTGCCAGCTCTAAGGAATCGAATTATTTCCCATCATGTGACAGTGTTAGGCGTTGCTTATGCTGCTACTTCAAAAAACGAGGTTCCCGGTGTTATGTTAAACAAAATTGTATACATATACATTATATACACATGAATGCCATTTTGAGCTTAAGCTTAGTGACGGAGGGCGGCAACTCGGCTACTGCCCAGGGGCGCTACAGAGGGTAAATCCGGCCCTGTTTATGACAGTGCATTGCGTTGTTTGCTGAATGTGCCTTTTGCCTCAATAATGATTAACTTATATGGCAGAAACATAGAGTTCTTTCCATGCGGGATATTTTTCTAGTCTTTCATTTCAGCGATAATACCTTCTGCTATTAAAAAAAAAAATATCTCCGTTTCTTTGGATTCCAGAACAGGAAAGGGTAACCTTATTTCCATATAACTTCGACAGCAATTGTTCTGTATACGATTCTCCAGGATCAGGGCCGGATTTACCCTCTATGGCGCTCCTGGGCAGTTGTTAAATTGCCGCCCTCTGTCACTAAGGCTGAAAGTAGTCGCATTCACATGGAAGATTTAACGAGCAGTGGCGTAGTCAAAGAGGACAAGGAGGGGCACTTGTCTGTTAGATAACGCAAGTGTCGTATTTCCCAGTATTCGAAAGATACCACATAATGTTATAAAAAATTGAATTTAGATTTTTTCATTTGTTTGCGGCTACTTTAAAAATCCAACCTTTTCGAGCGGAACATCTTCACGAGCCTACACTTTTTCCTACTGATATTGTAATTTACAGTGAAAAAAAGAGTGGCAAGGCTTGGAGATATGGAAATCATTACCTTCATAATGCTTCTTTAAAATCAGAAGCACATATTATATGTAGTTCAGAGGACTGAAACATAAGCGTTAGACCAGACCATGTACCGACCAAAAAGAAGAAGTACTTTTCCTAACAATATTTTGGAGCCGAAAATTTAAACTCACAAAAAATTACAATACAAGCAAGTGCAAAGGAAACATTGAATTCTCAAAAACCATTATTTTATAGCAAACCCAACTGTGTCTCCGGAACATTTAGCGATTGAATTCAGCTGATTCTTTGTGATTCGCTATTCTCCTTTATATTTTTTTCTCAAGGAGACAGTTTTTTCAATAAATTTTAAATTTCTATTAATTTTTAAAAAGTTTACGAATTTGAATAAGAATCAGCTTATTTACTTTTTAGAAACTACGACTTAACTACTAAACTAAGTTAATATTCAGTTTGAGTTCAAGTATACTCCATTGAAGGTGAAATTCGGTGGATTGGATCGATTTTATGGCTTACAAAAGAATATCTGAAAAGGTGATGAATTTTAGCTTTGGATGTATAAGCAACACCTAAAACTATCCAGTAATGAGGACATCATTTTGTGTTTTTCTGAACTAGCATGACATAACTATAGATAACAGACAAGGAAAGTTGAATATAGAAGTTATTCTAATATACTACTTCTGCCACTCGCGTTTTCTGTATTTACGTATACGTTAGAAGTATCTTCCAATACCAGCACCTTCGGTGACAGGACTTTATTCTGATTTGAGAGTGTTATCTTTATTGAACAATTTGGGATGAAGGATAAATCGACAAATGTTTGAATTATGAAACTTGTGGAAGTTGGCGAAATTTAGGCCTACAGGCGACAAATATATTAATCTGCAACTAACCAATGCGATGGTTTAGCAGATTTTATAAATAAATAGAAAGAATGAAAGTGTCAGAATGCGAAAACACAAAATCTTCCTCCAAAAGGTGTAAAAGAATGGAAGGCCTTATGGAAGTTCACGCAAATGTAAGCACTACTCCGCTAGGCACTACTTCTGCTATGCGGTTGAGTGATCCCGGGGCGAACTTAGTTCGCGCCAGAGCTCGATGGTTTCCGGGGGCGAGCAATATAAGGCAGTCCAACTACACTGTGGAGAAGCTGAGGGTTGCAAGCTGGAATGTAGGTTCTCAAAATTTTCCGCCCAGGGCAGTTGCCCAGGATGCTCATATGGGAAATCCCGCCCTGTCCAGGATAGGAATTGCCAAGAAACGGAGCTATTGCTGCAAGAAAGAACAACAAACATATAGTATAGCAATTCTCTCAGTATTGAATTATTCTCTCACCCCAATTTTTTTCTCCCAATTTAATTACGATTCAACCCAAAATATTCTAATTAGACTAAAATATCCAATTTTCAATTCATATGACATTCTCCAAGATTTTAAAATGATTTTCACATATTAAACGGTGCCACACAATAGACCTGAGCCTTTGTTTGGATTTTGCTCCTTCCGAAGCCATACCCAAGCATACGTTACAAGTATAGAGAGAGAGAATAATCTCGACCGTATTCCGCACTCAAATTCAATTACATTTAAGAGGCCACGTGTCACACATCATATACATCTCTCTATCTGAGATTTTGTGGGGCGACTAGTATATGCCACCAAAGGATTTTGTATAGTAACAGAGTGGCGACGACGGTGGTCCTTTTTTCGTACAATAGAATCCGCACAAAACCTATGCATGTGGGTCTGTCAATTGTTGTACGTTAGTTGGTGTGATGGCCTTACGTCATTGCCTCCCACACTCTTCGTAGGTAAGATAGGGTAAGGTTCTTACTATGCTAAACAGGTTAGCAACTCATGCAAGACGTTTGAGAAGATTAAGCTTCGTAGAATCTCTTTAGCGAATTGAAGGACTTTAGTAGGCACTATGGTGTTGCTATTGTTATTAACTTCATGCATATTCGATTCGAGGGGATTGACATGTTTCTTATACTATGAATATAGTAAGGCATGCATACAAGCATTATGAGAGTGGATTACTTAGCATACCTTACCTACTCACTTAACATACATTTTAATTGAAACAGAGTCGTTGCGAATTTGATGGAAGGTTTTTGCATAATACACGCGGATATGTGTGCCGCCGAATATTCATTTTGCAAATGGAAAATATTAATTGAAGTGGAGAATTTATTATTTCATCTTTCACAGCATGTGTGATGTGCAAATATAGTTTCCGTGAAATATAATCGATTACGATTTCATTTACTGAAGAGCTATTGACACCTTCTTCCATGTCACTTCCATAACACTTAGCAATATCGGCTTAGGAGTACCACTCATCTCTAGATGATTGTCTTTTGCACCTACTCTTCATGTTCATGTCCTTCGTCGAGAGCTCACAAAGCCACTTCATTCATAGCTGCCCACAATTGTTCGAGAAACTTCTCTTATCCCTTAAGGCTTAGGCTAATATCTAATTCAATCGCATATAGAGGCGTAGAACACCAAACGAGCAATCATAACATAATCCAAACAACCTGCCATTGTGAAAATGTAATATTTGTACAGTGCAGCCATCTTCAGGCCACTTCATTACCTCTAAGTAAATAACACAATTGAGCTAATACAAAATCACTTATCATAACGTCTTGACATATTTCGATTAGGGCTGCACGAAGGATACATACAACAAACAAGATGTTGTGTCTTACACCGGCGGGCGTTTTGGTTTTTGTTACAAGAAGGTAACTTAGTAGCCAACCAGTAGTCCTCCCCACTGGCATCACTCTATTTCGTCAAATTGACGACACCCTCACGCCTCTTGAATTAATCTTATCTTGCGTCGACAGCGCTTATGTTGAACGTTGTAGTTTTGTATTCTGGATTGGGGGATGTTGTGCGAGAGGATGTCGTATTATCTACCTTAAGACATTATTTCGCAACCACTTGACAACGCGATGACGGATTAAGTTGTGGGAAGGTGGGTTTGGAGTAAATTTATATGACAATCGGCTTCTGTAAGTTACGTTGTCATAGTAGCGATGAATCGTTTTAATCAATGGTTGGAAACAGGTACAATGATTGTCCTTTTAATTGGTAAACTATATTTTACTTCGAAACGTCGAAAAGTTTTTTTTTATTCAAAATATATTTGTTTATCGTCTGGAACCTATATAATTAATAGCCTCTCGACTGGGGTTGTCCAACTAGAATTTCCAGTGAGCCACATTGCTAGTTTGGACAACGATGGCAAGCCAAGAAAAAAAAACCTTCTGCGACGCCCATAGTTTGAAACTCAAAGAAGTAGATTTAAAACAGTAACCTGGCTTATAAGGTTCGCCCTCTATAATTTGATATGTGCGAGCAAAAATTTTCAATCAGATCTATCCCTAATGTTTAGAAAATTTTGCTAATATAAAAGTGGCAACCTTCATTCATGTAATTCCCGCAGAAAGTAAACCTTAGGTTCTCACTAGGGGGAAGATTTAAGTTTTGAAAGACGAAACGCGAGATTGCAGGATATAATAACGATTGTGATTAAAGAGACTCACACGTAAAGGAATCCCAGTTTCGAATATCAATGGTTCGAAAACTACTACTACTACTCATCGAGCTGCGGGATACCTACATAATCTCGAAAAAACAAAATCCCGCCCGTTCATAATCCCGCTTTTTACAAAAAAAAATGCCCCATTATATTCTCCAGGCATTACTAATTCCCGTCACTTCAAAATTCCGCCATGTGATTCCAGCAGTTAATGCGCTACTTTCTCATAGCACACATCCGTAGGAATATTTGTTTATTTCTTCGATCAAGATGATAATTGAGAGATTCTTACTTTCCTACTTTCTATGAGGGGATATTAACAAGCGGTATTTTTAATTAGCCAGTTATTGAAATTGCAGGATATTATAAGTTGGCGAGATTTTAATAAGACTGGATTTCAATTGAGCAGCATTTTGAACTGAGGGGATATTGCAATGACGGGATAATGACCGTCGGGATTTTGAAAAATAGAAATATGGTGGGCGGAATATTGTAGCTGATCCTCGAGTTATAGCCTCAGCAGTACCTCTCTCCGGTGGCCGATAGTAACTTCACTTTTGTGAAGGCCAAACTGTGGGGCCGGCGGCCGTAGTATTTCTTTTCGGACAAGATTCAATATACAACTGAATATGTATCTCTATGTCCCTGGGGTTTCAGGCGACCCGTGTCCATCGGGAGAAGGTGATCAGGGCGGAAATGATCATCACTAACGGAGCTCCCTGGATACCGGGTTATCTCTAGGGATAGCTATAACCTTCCGAAGTAAAGCAACAACGAAAACAATACTACAACCAAAACAAACAGCACTCTCAAAGCAAAGGTGGCAACCGCTGCTCTGAGTAGTTCCACTACGGAAAAAGGCAAGGCTAGTACTTCCGAACAGCCACGGGATGACAACGATCAAGTCACAAAACGTAGTATCCCAGAGAAGCTCTACCTCTGGAACATTGACGTGCCTAGACCAGGCCCATCGAACTTTAGGAGAAAAAATCCCAAGCTATTCGAGCCAAGAGGCGTCAAGGATCCCCTGAGAAAGGCGCGGGATATAAGCGCTACCTCACCTCACCTTTTTGGCACAGGGACATGAGCCAACAATGGCAAGAGAGCTAGCTATGAAACCCTCATTGAACTCCCCCCAGCATGCACCTCAAGCTAAGCGACAACGCCCCACGGACGAGGTCTCACCTGCCCTTAAGCTATAATAGTAAGAGACAACGGGTGGGCCAATATCAAGGTAGCGCTATCACGATTGTAGGCAGCACCGGAAGAGGTTAGAGGATAGACGCGAAACCCTCTACGAGCAAGGCGACGTCACGTACGGCCGAAAGAATCCACTCTGCCCCACTGGAGGCAAAGGAAAAGCGAAGGCTTCCTACACGAAAGTGGCCTCTAGCACCAGTGAATTGCTGAAAGACGAAGATGCAGAAGGTGCTGTTGGCGGAGATTCTCTCTGAGAGCGCTAAACAGGTGAAGCCGAAATTCGTCGGGATAAGATTCAGGCCAGGCCACATCCACTACAGTGGATCGGCTCATTAAGCTAGCGGGCGGCAAGGAACCATGGTCGGAAGAATCGCTCAAGGCAGTATTGGGCAGCGAAACTCCACACAACGAAATCGTGAACGTTTTCTTCCCGCGCACCACGGAGTGCAATGAGGAGAAAGCGCTCAATTACCTGGACAACCAGAACGATGGGCTTCACGTGGACTGGAGGTGAGAGAGTACTTATTAGAAGACGACTCTTTAACAGAGCTTGAAGGACAGGAGAGTGGGGCACGTAAAGCTCCCAACTTAATGAATACAACAAGAAAATCAGGTCTGCCAAATTGAACTCGTGTGGAAAATTCTGTGAAGGTGTTAAATGAACTCGTGGGGCAAATTCTGTGTTAAATTAACCTTCCGGCGGGCGCAATACTAACCCTAACACGATCGGGCGCAATGCATCTGACAGATTAAGTGCAGAAAAAAGGATGAAACTAAGTTTCTGTATATTTTAGACTCTTATTTATTGTTGCATTGTCTTTTTGAAACAGTTCTACGAATTTTTAGAAACAAATACTGGCTCGGAAAGTTTGATACCCTTCACATTTTCAATTTTCTAAAAATATTCCGGTTTCAATCGCTTCAATATTTAAAAAACCTCCAACAACTCGACCGCTTAATAAATGTGAGCTTATTTTACTAAAAACACACTATTGAAGAATTTCGTGAGCCTAAAAGTCAACACAACGCTATTACGCAATGTGAAGAGTATAACAAGGGGAAATTTTCATAGAAAAGGAGAAAATAACACAATCGGGAGCAATACATCTGAGAGATTATTTCATCCCCTCCCGCCCCTCAGATATACGGTAGATAGAAGCTGAAAGCTGCTTTGGGTAGTAGATCGATAAAAATTAAGCTACTGCGACTTTCAGATCTCTTCCTTTTCATATCGCTGATTGGCGCAACTAAAACTGGTCACTTAATCTGTCAGATGCATTGCGCCCGCCCGAAGGTTAAGCTGACCAGACTTCCGAAGACCCAATGCTGTACACATGCTTGCGGAATGCAGCTTTCACGCCGATTTGGAGAAACACGAGGCTACCATCATGATGCATGCCATAAAATTACCTACTTCTTCTTCCCTTCATAAATGATATCTTCGCAAACAGAATTGAAAAGGAATAGTAGCCGATCGGATATATGTGGTTAACCTTGGGATGGCAAGATTCTGTTGATAATAAAGAGGGAGCTCTAAAGTTCTCACAGTGGCGTCGATAAGCGGGGATTGATCCCCCAGGTCGCACATATTTTTTATACTAAAATAATATAACTTTAGTTCTGTGCTATTAATTGAATACATTTTGTAACAATGTTTACCAAAATGCCATGTTCAGGGGAATTTTGGAACTAACCCTTTTTACCGTATTTTCAATTGCATAATTGTTAGTGTCTTGGCTTGAATTTTGACAATTCCTAGCGTATACTGGCGTACATGCGATTTGGATTTCTTCAAGCGCTGTTTTTCAAATAGTGCGACTGCCACAAGAACAGATCAGGTAGAATTTACTAAGACAATTTTGCATTATAACGCACATCAGTATTGTGGGATATCTAGTGATAAAATAGGGTTCTTATTGAGCAGCATACGGCACATGTTGGAGTAACTTGGTTGAACAATACTGCATCATGCTATGTGATATGTAAGAGAGGTTTTTCTCGTCTTTACGTCTTGCATCCCCGCTCTGCAGAACATTATTGTATGCTGCAGCTGCAGACAAATCACTAACTGCGGCCTATTTTACTACATTTATCTCCAGTGCGGGTACGATTCCTAACATTTACGCTCGGTGTTGCAGACAAACCTTCAATTTTAAGTTGACCCCACAACTTTCCAGGTTTGAACTTTCAAGTAGGCCTGTTCCTAACATCGGTACAACGGTTTAAGACCGGTGTTCAATCAGTACCGGTACCAATATTTCGAAGTATAGATATCCCGATTTTTTGTCAGGTTTTTTCAACCATGGGCCGGTTCCGATTTAACCGGGTTATGGTCGAAAAAAGCAGGGTCATGCTAAAAAAAACCGACTCATGTAAAAAAAGAGGCCCATGGTTGAAAAAAAAACCGGGTAATGCTAAAAAGCCCGCTCATGGCTGAACAAAATCCCGATACTGAAAACACAGGGTCATGGTTGATAAACCGGTGGTGGCCGGTGCACCAGGTACTGAAGAAAACCGTTATCCGATATTGAAATCTGAGCAGAACAGACCTACTTTCAAGGTGTATTGTATTCTGCGCACTTAAAATCTTTAGGCGACTCACGGTTCTTCCTCGCTCTGCCAAACTTATTCCTCCAGAATCTCAGCTAAACAAGCAGAATAGAAACAATTTGAAAACCTTGAAGCAACGGCCTCTTTTTAGATCTTAGGGGTTCCAAAGTTAATTTTTTGCACTTCCTCTGAGCTGAAAAAAAGATTCAGACCACTGACACCCTCCATCTTCTGAAAAATTATCTACGCAACTGGTGCGCATACAAACGTTTGTTTTAACACAAAAGGTATAGCAAGGAAGAATACTCGAAATAAGATTAAACACATAAAATTGATAATAGATTTCAGAAATTTAAGATTTCTGTAATCTATCGATGACTGCAATGGTGTGATCGGAACGGGCTCCGATCACCCTACCAATTGGGGATTGGACTCTACCAATTGGGGATTAAGTCAAATACCTCGGGGTAATCCTCGACAGTAAATTTTTCTGGCTAAAAAATGTCGAAGTGGCGGCTGGAAAAGTCACCAGAGCCTTTGGGATATGCGAAAAAAAATCAAAGGGAAAAGCTGGGATATAAAACCCTCCATTATGCTCTGGATTTACGGGGCAACTCTAGCTTACGATGCTGTATGGTCTGGTGGAAGAGAGTCCTGCCTGACTACGGAGGATAAGTCAGTTAGACAAGGTACATTACCACCGCTGCACTCCGATCCTGCCTTAGTAGCGCTATAGAGGTGTAACTTCGCCTACACCCAGTTGATATACACCTCGAAACCGAGGCAAAACTGGCACGACTCATTGCGAGCGATGCCAATCTGGAGCTAACTAAGGGGCAGCTAACATGCCTCAACAACTTCACTATCGCGAACATGCCCTCCGGCCTCCATACAAAGGAGATCTCATGCGCCCGCCGATTTCAGGCTTAAATATGAAGCAAAGAGCAGTGGCACTCTAATCTAGGCTGCACCGACATACCATAAAATGGTTTACTTACGGTTATAAAACAACCGAGGGTTTAGAAGCGGGTGTCGGTCGTGGGCCTAGCACATAGGATATCTATACCTATGGGGCATCACACCACTGTATTTCAGGCAAAAGTGCACGCAGTAGCAACCTGCGCCGATCTCTGTTTACGTGCTAACTACGTAAACAAACGAATAGCGATTTTTCTCAGACAGCCAAGCGGCTGTTAAGTCCCTCACTAAGTACACGCCGCGTCGTCACGTCAAGACTTGTTCAATGTTGCCTGAATGCGGTGAACAAATTAGGCGTAAATAATAGATTCACTCTTCTGGGTTCCAGGTCAATTGGACGTCACAGGGAACGAATAGGCTGATGAGTTGGCACGCACAGCCGCAGCATCCACTTCTGCGCACCAGGACCCTTTTGTAGCATCTCCAGCCATATAGTAAAGAGGCTTATCAAAGACCAGGAACGACTTAAGGCATCTGAACACGGGCACTGCTTAGGTAATCTAAGCTGTTCATAGCAGGATATTCCCATAAAAGAGCGGCTGAGCTACTTCAGCTAAGCAGAAATAAAGTAAGTACTATCTGTGGGATTCTTATAGGCCACTCTTAAGACCCAAGCTGTCGATTCTGTGAAGAAGATGACGAGACCTCAATCCACGTCCTGTGCGAGTGCGATGCTCTGGCCCAACGCCGCTGGATACAATTTAGAGTGGCCTATCCAGACACGGAGGACAAAGATCGACTTCAATTTGCAGCCTCAACTCCTTTTTTAGCACGATCGTCAGGTATAGTGCTGCCCACCTGCGACTAGGGCGATAGCACAATATGCCCATTGTCTTCAGTGCTCAGAACCCCTTCAGTCTTAAAATGAGTATCCCCCAAATTTATTAAAGGCAATATGTATCTTAAAAGAAGAGCTCATACTGAGGAGACGCTTTTCTTGATGAATGTTGTTGTTAGACAAAGGTTTTGTTTTGTTTTGAAACATTTTCTTATCGTAGAATAATAAACTAAAATGCGACTATACGAACTGAAGTGGTATGGCTGACAATCGTATCCCACTCTGAATACCATCGAAACGTTGATGACGACACGCGGTAGTCGTGAACGCATCATGCTTCTCAAAGAGTTAGGACAAAACAAGAGCTCAAAAAAGGAGGAGTTAATGATGATTTTAAGATTTTATTTACTATACTATACCTTGCCATAGATTTAAAACCTTCAATCAATTATCTTTAAGATACGTTTAATTTAAGTGTCATCGATGCTCAGACTTCGAAATAAATTGCAGACTGTTACGGTTGTTGTTTTCTTCTGAATCAAACTAAAATGTTCTAAAATAATAGCCTGCTCGAAACTGTTGTTTCACATCCATAGCAACAACTCTCAATTACCACAGAAGAGACAAATTAAAAAATTAATACAACATTCCTTGGAAACAGTTACTTTTGCAAATAAGGCGGATGTGCATTCACCATTCAGTCGGCTTTATTCTCTTCCATGCAATTCCATCCAAATAATATCCTGGGCATTTGTTGCGCTCCACCTCCAGCGCCCTTTTGTCATCGTCATCATCATCCAGTTGAGTTCAAATATACAACGCAATCCACTCCTTTCCAAAAACTTCTCTGTGTGCTCTCATTCATCAGTTCACCTGTATTATCCTGCTGAAAAATGGACAAAAACGGGAATTTTTAGACAGAGAGAAAGGTATGTTGTCATGGTGACATGACAATAGTATTGTCCTCGTTTTGTCCAACGGCTCCCAGCACTCTGAGAGATGAGCGATTGCAAAACACAGTCCTATTGAGTTGAGTTGATAACAACGATGAGAAAAATACGAAGCGAGATAGAAGGCAGTGTCATCAGGATTACTTTCTGTTCAAGAGACAAATGAAAAAAGCTTATCATCTCCTCTTCCTGTTTCCTTTCCGACTGTATATCTACGGATGGCTGATTGAATGGATCGCATTGTGACAGTACACTGTGCAGATGGAAGGCGCTCAACAGTCTAACTACAATCCTACGGCTGGTTGACGAAATAGTCTGGGACGAGAGGATAGGAGGAGATAGCGAAAGGATACGGGCCGAGGATACAAGGCCAGCTCCAATTGCTAAAAGCTTTTTGTATTCTGTTAGAAAATAGGTTGGACCGAAAATTGCTTTCCTCTTTCGCTTTTATTCAGTCAGGCCCACGCTTTTGTTGTACCTATATATCCACCTCTTTCGATCTCTTTTCGCCTACAGCAGCGCACGTTTCAGGCTGCTTAGAGTCGCACAACAATAGCAAACAATCAAAAGCGTCATCTATTCTCCGTGCATTTTCTATCCTATTGTCTGCCGTACGCTTTCATCCTATATATAGGATACTATGCTCTAGCTTTGTGCTGAATGTATGCTGCGCGTTCTGTTGCTTTTCAGCGAAAGCCAGAGCAGGAGAGACACGTTAAGGACGAACAACAGGCTTTTTTGTGCACCGATAGAGACAGAGAGAATTCAAATATCTATACACACGTGACGTATATGAACAACAAGCACACAAACGAACCAAACAAATACACACAATGCTGTGTAAAGTTTCAGGACAATATTATTCCCTGAACGGGAAACGGGAGCACGGAGGGCAGGACAAAGGTACAAAAAAACGACACAAAAAATATATAAATATAGAAAAGCTCTCTGTTCCCATTATGTTGCTTTTATTTTGCCTAAAAGGGGTAGTTTTGCTCTGATTTTGTGTTATATTTTTTTTGCGTTTTTTTTTCGGAGAGAGTGAGAGCGTGCGGGTGGCTGCCTGACTGGCACATTGCATAATATGCTGTTCAGCCATTATCCGACAAAATCCTTGGGGACAATACGCGAAAGCGCATTATTCCAAGCATACATTGGGATTATATTGTAAATAAACAACAACAGCAACAACAACAAGCTTCCAAACATTTTAGGGTAGAATAGATGCAAAAGGATAACACAATATTAAATGAAAATCAGAGGAATACGAGCAGGCAGGACAAATCGGTTTGGAGGACACTGCAAACATAGGCGAGAGAACGAGATGTACGAGAGGACGTGATTGTTATTAACATAATGAGAATAACAACTTCGAATGGAAATTGAAACAATGGATAAACTCGACAGTTACCCGATCCTGAACATACTGCCGCGCTCGTCCGGAATGTCCTCGTCAGAAATGCATTCATTTTGATTATATAATTCGACAATGCACTTTTGCAATGCGAGAGCATTGCACACGTTCAGCGAGCTTGAGGCGCACATACTTTGTCGAATGGGCGGCTATTATTGGGGGCGATATGTGTAAAGGACAAAAAGGAATTTCATTTACGTATAATGAGCATGATTAAAATGCCACGAAAATGGATTGAAGTGTTAATTCAGGTGATGTTTTGAAGCGTGAATAGAGTTTTGTTAGATGAGTGGTAATTGATTAGTCGCTAGGTTTCGATTTATTTCAAAATAGGAAATTATTATTGACTGTAGTTTAGAAAATCGGAGGTATGAGTATATGTGCATTCAATTATTGGGAAATCAGTTTTTACTCAATCGATGAAGTGGCAGATTTTAGCATTCGCAGAGAACTCGACATTTGGCAGTAGAATTTATTTTGATGAGCCAAAAGACATTCAGAAGAGTGGGACTACTCCCCTGTGTTCCGGGGTCGGAATAGTGGTCTTTAATGGAATCGTGGATAAGGTTCTTCTTTCATTACCGTAACTCCTAGTGGAGCATGGTGTGTAGTCATCAACGTTACAGAGACAACTGAATTCGGAGTGTGATACGGTTGTCAGCCATACAACTTCCTAGTCGCATTGTTAGTTTATTATTCTACGATAAGAATATTTCTTATCATCTTCTTCTGAATAGTAAACTTGCGACGAGTCGTGCCGAGTTTGGAAACTCGTTTCTCTATGAGTGTCTATTTAACAGAGGCGACCGAACGATCACGGCCACAGAGCACGGATAAGGTTACCAGTTTTGAAAAACCGGAAATTCCCCACAACTTACTTACACTAAGGATGGACATTATAGGTACTTTTGAGTAGCAGTTCTTGTTACTGCGGCGCGCGTGGGGCAGAAACACTTAAGCAATATTAGGTCGCTGATGATGAGAGGGCAACTCAAACCTCAAACTAGGGTTTGAGTTGCCCTCTCCGGAGTGGAACTCCAGTTTTCGTGGGGAAATACTCTCACAATCAGCGTGGCAGAACGGCTAAGGTACTTTTAGATCGACACAAACAAGAAAAAGGAGACCAAAGCTAATTTCCAGCGCTGCCGAAATTTGGATACCCTTCACTACTCTTTTCGGCCGTACCTATGACAGCTTTCACATAAGATACGTGACGTCAATAAAAGAATATTTCCGTGAGGTTTAGTTGAAACAAGTGCACAGATAAACTAGTAAAGCTGAGAAAACTTTATTTGGAGGGAAGGGGAGTGGACCGCATAGTACGATTCCATTTATTTTTAAATATTTTTCTGATTTCGATAAAGACACGTTAATATAAGGTGCACAAAATTGTTTCTCAGAAGAACGAAAATGGTTTGGTTTGGTACGGAAGCCCCAAGACTCCGTCGTCCAATTCCGTTCATTTTTACTTTCATTGTGTGGCATCAATTGGGATATGAAATTTGGTTAAAATTGGTTTATAAACGAAAATGTTTTTTTTGAGTAGAACTTAATTCGGGGGCTAGGTTTGTATGGCAGCCCCATGAGAAACATACAAGCAGCCTGTAACAATAATAAGAACGAGTGCAGAATTATAGCTTGCTAAGTTTCATACCTGCCGAGTAAAATGTGTCACTACACTACAGACAGACCGACATTGCCCAATCAAAAGTGAAGCTAAATCGCCTATAGCTGTAATTTTTTAGTTACTATTTTACCTTTATTTTCAATTTATCAAATTTAATTTAAAAATAAAAATTATTTAGACATAAACTGAGGAGCATATTGCTTCCAACCATTTCCTCAAATTGATCGCCCTTAAAGTTGCTGATCCTGAACTGCAGATTTAGAACAACTATACTTTACTCGGAAAGGCGTGCGGTTCATCAGTTAATTTGAAGCATTTTTTTCCTCTGTAGTTATAAAGTAAGTTCTGTTCGCAGCTTCAATCTCGAATCTCAATCACTCGAATACCTCAATATTTCAAAGAACTCTTCCGGTCCGATTAATTTTTAGAATTTTAACTGGTTTAGAGCCCTTACCACTCGAATTTTACAGTTTTACATTGAATATTGAATGCATTGAAAAAAATGTCAATTTACAAGCAAAAAAGACCAACACAATAAAGTAAAAAAGACCTCACAACGACTTGTGCAGAAGTTTTGATGTCACTGTCCCGCCCTGTCCGAGAAACGGAGGCGTTTTCTGGGCTCAAGGTATTCTTACGATACCGATGACCTCCGATATGTGAGCCCAGTACTGCTCAATAGATATATTGTTAGCACGGGCAGGTTTCCTTGCATAAGCGGTTAGTATTGATTCTCTCGGTGGTATCACAATGGACCGAATACTGATATAAGTGCGCTGAGTGCAACCTGTACCTAACCTAACCTTAAACAATAAAGTAAGTCTTTACAACTCAAATTTTAATTGTTTAGACTCTCCACTACTCGAGGGAATTCAGAGTTTGCACAAAATGCAAGCGGCTTACGGAAGGTAATGCTTTGCCTTGAGAATTTGACTACAAATATTATTTTATTGATAATTCAGGGACCGTGATAAATACTTGATATGTCAAAGTTTGCTTTTAACCAGCTATATTATATAACATATTGTCACATATTGAAAACTCGAAGATAGATAACTCGAACGAATTTTTGGGTCCCTTTTGAGATTCAAGTTATCAAGGTCCGACTGTATACACTTTGCGTCGAAAATAAATAAGTATGTACTCAAAGTCAAAACGGATTGCATTTATGTACGTTGAAAAATTACCTCTTGCACATAAGACGTACTCAGGGCCGACTTTAGGGTGGGGCGACCGGGGCGGCGGTCTCGTACCTTAAACTTGATTTTTTATTACAACTTTCATTGTTGCTTACGATTTTTTTTTGCCTTTTTCTTTTTTTCTTATGGGTTGAGTATGATGTTAAAATATAAATGCAGGCTATAAAACAGGAGCAAATGACCTTTCACCGCAGAAAATTTACTTTCTCCACAGAAATGAGCTTTGATTGTTCAGTTAATCGCACTGTCTATACCTAAATAAGCACAATCGGTTTAGAAGAAATATTTTTTTTACGTGAAAATACAATTTCAGGATTATGTTTATGATTTCGGTTTTATTAGACTTGCGTTTATTGCTATTTGTATTGTAGAAAAGTTTATGGATTTTTTTTGTATTATGTAGGTATGTAATACATTTTAGGATAATCGTCTTTTCTCGGTCAATTGAATTTTAAAAAACTACTTAAAAATAAAAAGTTAACGAATGTATTTGTAAAATTATAAGAGAGTATTGTCATTTCAAATATAACGGCATAGTTTGACATTTCCATGTAAAAATTTTCATGCCGACAATATGCATTTTCCCATGAGGCATGGGTGTCTTTCCATATATTGGATATTCTGTAAACAGTCGAAATTATTTATCGTCATCATAACCCCATGCCTACTTGGGACATGCAAAATTGTTGTTTACTGCCTTGCGTATTTTCGGCAAATGAACCCTTCCATGGAAATGTCAAATTTGCAAAATCTAGACCAACAGAAATTAAAAAAAAAGGTAATTTCCACTCGACTGTAAAAAAAGACATTTTTCGCTAGAATTAACTAAGAGAAAACTAGAGAATGACAAAGAAATCAAAAGGAGGTGGCTAGTTTACTCTAAAAGTACAGGTAAGGCATTTTGTTTTTGCTGCAGTCTATTTTCGACGGAACCAAAGTCCGCATTTTCAACAACGGGCTACCAGGACTGGAAGCATGTACCTGAACGTCTGCGAGATCAGGAAAGATCAGCAGACCACATCAAAGCATGCGTACACTGGCTTGATTGTGAAACCAGGCTGTCCTTCAACAGAGGAATAGATGCAGAGCAGCAAAAGATAATGAAAAACGAAATTCATCACTGGAAAAGCGTCCTCGAACGCTTAATGATCATAACAATGTATCTTGCTCGACATAATTTGACTTTTCGGGGTTCATCGGATTGGGTCTTTACAAAGGATAATGGTAACTTTCTTGGTTTGGTGGAGTTGAAAGATAGCTGGTCAGTTTGATTTTTCTCAAACCATCGAACAGTTTGCACGAACCAAAGCCCGTATGATAAAATTATATGTATATACAGTAAACTGCCACTGCTGCAAAATGCTAAACTTCAACACAATAAATATGTTTGCATATCCTCATATAGTATGAATAAAATAAAGATTATTATCTTTTGATAAATTTAAAGCATTGTACGTCGGCGTAAACGTGAAATCCTTGCTAATTATTATCAATTATTATAATTATTTGAAGATATTTTGGCTCTGATTTCCTGAACTCTACAAATCATATTTATTTGTTTGCTAAAGCTTTTTTTATTAATTATTTTGATAAAATAACATTGCTAGGGAGAATAAGGAATTCAAATGTAAAACAATCCGACCAAAATCCGTTCTTTTTTTGTACATATCGCATAACTACAATAAAGGTCTTATAAATACTATGTCGCATAACAAACCAAATTGATTCGCAATATAAGAATACAATAAAAAATATGTATTTTCCAATATACATAAGTGTTATGAACACATTTTACTGAATTCGAATTAATGTAACTAAAATGAGACTTATTTTATTTTTTCGATTCTGTAAATAAATTTGTAATAAATAAAATTGACCGGCTCTGTGGCTCACTTAGTTGAGCCGCACTCTACGATGCTAGTAATCTAGAGGTCCGGAGATCGAATCTCGGCGTGGTCCAAATTTCCGTACATGTGCGGATAGGAAATATGTATATAGTGCTTGCAACACTATATACACTCCGAAATGATATGCAATGTAACGTGACTCGAAACTGCCTATAAACGGCTGAGTTAACGCACCATGGCCCCACATGGGGCTATACGGTAGTGAGAAGAAGAAGAAATAAATTTTGATCTTTTGTTTAAAGTTCCGTTTCTTCCATTTTTTTTTACAATTTTTTCGTGTAGGTATAGCAACTATAAGGGGCGCTTCCTTCAAGTTCGCCCCGGGCGCCGTTTCACCTAAAGCCGGCCCTGGACGTACTTATGAGCTTTTCGCTTCGTGGCTCCTGACAGTTCTTCAATCTTTGTCACAGGGTGAAATTCAGTTTATTGAAGCGATTCACTAGTTGCTGTTTTTACGGATTACGATTATTCTCTTTTATATATCACTAGGGGCACAGATAATCTTTGACTTTTTCTAAAACGTATCTAAAGGGAATGACAAATTAAAATATAAAAATATTTTCTGATTCTATTCATTCATATAACGGAAGCGCCATTTACCCTTCAGGGTTCCTGTATCCTATTAAATTTGAATTTATTTGTGTTGCCAACCATTAACTATTATTGTTGGCACAATACAGAGCAAAAAATCAATGTTCAATGTTGTGAAAATTCATTGCAGCATCTACTGTAGGTAGACCAAACTCACCGAGAGAAAAAACGTTGTAAAATCAATAAAAACATTAATGAATCAAATATTTTCATATTTGATTTGGCGCCATTGACGTTTTTCATTGATTCATATACGTTTCACTTTATTTCATTGCCATGAAAAATAAATGGAACAATAATAAATTCAAAAACGTTTATAATACTTTCAATAAATAAAAGCATTTGTTTCAAAATTGTTTCGTTTTTGTTTCAAACACGTTTACTAATAAAAACGGAAACATACACAACTTGTGTATGTTTCCGTTTTTATTAGTAAACACCACCATTTTCACAGGGAAAAAACATATAACTCATAAATGAGTTTTGTATAACTAGCATTTACCTCTTTTTACGCTCTAAAATGCAGAATAAACTACCTACCTACAGTGAGATTCGATCCCGAGACCCTAAGATTTGTAGACGAACGCCCTACCTACTAGACTAACCAGACATAGTGATGAAGCGAATTCAACTCAAGTGATATCATAACTTTTATTTTCATTGCGAAACAATTTAACTTCTACATACTATTTCTACTTTGAAATTAAATTGGGTTCCTTTGATTGTGATATTCATTGCAAAGTAGGGATGTCAAAAACCGGCCCATAACCCGGTTTACGTTTTTTTTTTGTTTCTTGCAAAGCCGCTTAGATCGGCCGGTTTTAGCCGGGCTCAAAGTACCGGTTTTGCGGTTAACCGAGTCTTTTCATTGATTTGCTTAGAATTTAAAAACAAAAAATTCGTACACACTCGTATTGCCGGTGTTCCTGTTGTATGAAACATCAAATCAAAGATACAAGGACAGGTAATTTGATGAAGCGATGGTTCTACGATTATAATAGCAAAAAGAAGAGTTTTCGAAAGTATGTTTAAGGGATGAAATTTGGAAACGAAATTTTTCATAGGGGACAAATAATAGAATTGAAGACTGGAAAATCAAGAAAATATAAAAAATTGTATGAATTTCCAAAGAATTTTTTTTTTCGGTTTTAACCGGACGGATAATCAACCGTCCGGGTTAAAACCGGGAGGAGGAAAAACCGAAAATAACCCGGTTAACCGATGTGGAAGTACCGGTTTTCGGACTAACCGTCCGGTTTTCACATCCCTATTGCAAAGTCATTATAAAATCAAAAATGAAACATTTTGAAACAAGAATATTTGGTTACATTTTGTTCTTGGTTCTTGTCAACGATCGAATGGTTCTTGTCAAAAGTAAAATCAATGTGAAAATATAATGAATCAAAATGAAACAACTTGAATCAAAGCTATTTTGTATTTATTTTGTAAAAAACTCTTTTTTCGTAGTATTTTAATTCAAAGTGATTCGTATTACATTTTAAATGATGGTCTTTCTCTAAATGATACCTTTGCATAATCAAGAATGCTACGAACAAGAGAGCAAAAGAGACGGACAGCTGATTGAATGCAATGGAATTGGGAAGATCTGCGTAGCACAAAACCGGCAAGTTTGGTGGCCCGATTCACCGTGTTCTCATAGTGACCACTGAAATTTGATTTGCTGTCAATTGTAGTTGAAGACAGTCAGTAATAAAAGAAACCGGAAGGTAACACTTAAGGTCATCAGCAAAAAGCAAGTTTCGGCAATCTAGGATTCAAGGTAGGTCATTTATAAAAAAGAGTAATGCCGATATTTTGTGTTTGTTTTCTACCATACCTTAAATAAATCCTTGAGGGATTCTGGATGTTACAATGAAGGGAGCGGATATGCAACTATGAAAACTAACTTGTCCGGTGCAGCCTGTAAGGTAAGATTCAATCCATTTAACCAGTGCAATAGCCAGAAGTGATTGAAAACATATCGTGTCAAATGCCTTCGAGACATCCGCATAAGCTATACGTGAACATCCTGATGAAGATCAAACATTTTAACAACAGATTTTGTGATCTCGAGTGTTTTTGGAAACCATATTCACAGGATGATATTAAATGCCTAAAATTTGTTTTCAAAAAGTCATTGACGATTTTTTCAAAGACTTTAGCACAAGACGGAAGCAATGAAATAGGTCAATAATTTGTTGCAGAAGAAAGATCGTCGTTGCTCTTAGGGATAGGTAAAATAAAAGTTTTTCCAGACAGATAGAAAGATGACCGCCTGCAGGGTCTTGTTAAATAAAACTGAAAGTGGTAATTGAATATATTAAAAATATACAATGTCTTCTTGGTAATTGGCCACATTTTGTACGAATCTTGATAAAATGGAACATTACGTTATCAGCTCTCGAAAAAAAGAAGTTTCTTTTTCTTCTTATCGACACAAGCGCCACTTACTAAATCATCGGACATATGGCGGTAAATATCGGAAAAACAAAATTTCTTCTTATGAGAACGCCAGAACAAGCCTTCATTTAAAATGAATTTACAATATAAACCTTAAGAATTACAACCCGCAACCAAACAACTTGCAAAACCAATAAACTGATAGTACAAAGCGACATCTTCTCTCAATTCAATTCGCATCACCAACTCATCTCATAAACATCCCCCTCGTATCAACAAACCACTTTTAAGGGTGACTTGATACGAAATTTAATTTGATTAGAATGAGAGTGAGTCGATATACTTCGTGTGATTTCCACACACACTATACTCGTACTTTTCCGAATTTTCACCCGCACTCTATAATGTTGTGGGAGTGATAACGAGAAGAGCGACCACCAAACCGAAAGATTTAAGAGGAAATTAAAATTCAGTTGACACAACTGAAAGTGTCATGCGAAGTTGATATGCCTGTCTGTCTGCGGATTTTCCCTTGTCTTGGTTGCGTTCGTCCTACACCTTATGCTATGGAAACTCCTGAATTAGCTGACAAAATTTTCTTGTTATATTTTGACAGGAGAACGTATGTCGGAGATTTAAAAGTGTCGATAAGATTACCCGATATAGGCGTCAACTTCGTTAGAGGATTACGTTTGAAGATGGTTTGTTTTTAGAGCAGGATTTTAGTTTGGTATGGCGTGGTGCGGTTTTTGGGTGATTTAACGTTGAGTGATATGATAGAGGGTGCCGATAATAATTGGAAATATAGATAGTGAAGATGTGTTACTATCAGATAGGGCAGCATCTGCTATCTAACCACAGTAAAATGTTGTTCTTAAAACCAAATTTTTGTTTATGCTTTTTCAGGAACTACTTAGTGTGTATTGGAGAGTAGCAAACAAACACAAAATATCGGCATTCAACAGTAAAAAGTACCCGATCGGTTCAACTATATGTAAAGTGAAATAATAGAAAAGTTATAGTTTCAAACTTTACGTTTCAATTAAAAGTATTTCAGCCAATAGAAATAATTTTCAAAGTAGAAACAAAACAAATCCGATTACAAATTGTTCATACGTATTAAATGATTTGCTATTAAAACTAAAGGGTTTTCCAATAGGGACGCTTGATCTTTGAAATGAAAAAAAAAATACATGTAGGAGAGATATTTGCGAATTTTTTTTTTTATTTGAAAGGTCCATCGACCCCATTACATATGGAATATGACATCATTCAAATGACCGCCACGGCTTCGGTTGGTGGCGCGCACACGAAAGGTCCAATTTTCGATGACTCTGGCGCACAAATCACCGTCAATGGTGAGCGATACCGGTCGATGATAACCAACTTCTTTTGGCCTGAAATCGAGAATATGGATCTGCACAACATGTGGTTTCAACAGGACGGCGCTACGTGCCACACAGCACACGCTACGATGGATGTTCTGCACGAGCAATTTACGGGCATGGTCATCTCGCGCGGAGGCGACGTGAACTGGCCACCGAGATCGTGCGATTTGACCCCGCTGGACTTTTTCTTGTGGGGTTTTCTTAAGTCGCAGGTCTATGCCAACAAACCGCAAACCACCGATGCCCTCAAAGTTAACATACGCCACGCCATCGATCAAATACAGCCCGATTTGTGCGCCAGAGTCATCGAAAATTGGACCTTTCGTGTGCGCGCCACCAACCGAAGCCGTGGCGGTCATTTGAATGATGTCATATTCCATATGTAATGGGGTCGATGGACCTTTCAAATAAAAAAAAAAATTCGCAAATATCTCTCCTACATGTATTTTTTTTTTCATTTCAAAGATCAAGCGTCCCTATTGGAAAACCCTTTATAAAAGTTGTTCACATTGTTACCTTTAGGATTGCCATATTGATTTTATTTTCCGAAGCACATACATATGTACATGCCTAACATACATACATTGTTATGAATAGCTAGCTTCCTAATACACGTTCCATAGTTGCTCCTATTCTGTTTTGTTGTTATTGTATTGTATTATGCTATTCTATTACTCGTATTGTATATTATTGTCTGCTAGGGCAAACAACATGTTAGGTTCGATGTAATTCCCGATAAAGATTAACTGTCAATCCATAACACAATTCGCTAACAATACATAGTTTACAAGAGTCTTCGACAACAATGCACGCACTTTCAGTCTACTGTCGTAATAGAATAATCAGAAAAGGACACAAAAATAAAAAAAATTAAAGACACAATATGAGCAAGACAAGCTATGAGGGTGGTCTTATGTGCAGTGTGGCAGCTTAGAGAAAATTGAGTTTATTAAATTTTTTGTATAAGTACTGGAGAGTTTTCATTTGTAATCAGAAAGCAAGATAATTGTATAATCGTTTCGACTTAACCACTTTTGTGGTAGATCTACCACTTTTTTTGACAAAATTTGCCAATCTACCCCTAAAAATTTCAAATACACCCAAATCTATCACTATGTTTCCAAAATTAGACGCACTTCATTCAAATTTTGCAAATATTAACAGTTTGCTAGAAAAAATCCTATGTTAAAGAAGTTATATACATCATTGCGAATTTTTGCAGAGTAATTTGAACAATTTTGTACACTAAGAAAAAAAGTCGTTATAAAATCAAAAATAATAGTTATGATTATGTATGATTTAAAAATTTTTATATATGATTTGGCTCGATATAGGTACATTTACGTTTAATTCAAAAATGTTTCATTTTGAAGCAATAGTGGAAATATTAAAGTGATTCTTGTACTTTTAAAATTGCTGCATGTCAAATCAAAAGAATATGTATCACTTTATTTTCAAAGTGATTTCACTTTAAATTTAAAATGTTTTGATTGTAAGATTAAAAAGGGAAAAAATGTTTTTTGCTTTTTCTTTATGTTTTTATTTATTTTATACTTCACTTTTTTTATTAAAAACTTTTTTCACTTTCCTTCTACTGGGAGTCGAACCGGGTACCTATCGCTTCGTAGTCCTACTTCATACACCTAAGCTATCTGAGATTACTAGCACTGAACAAAATAGCGGCGGGCTTATGTACATGTGACGGACACAGCCTTCAAAATGAAACAACTTTGTGTAAGTGATGACTTTTTTTTCTGAGTGTACCACATTTTCCTGTAAAATGTCAAAATTCTTGACAATTCTTAGCGTTGATGGTGATGATTTGGCAATCAAGGTTTCATATTAGTTTTACGGAAAGATTTGTGTATCAGAACAATTTTATGCTGGGAGTGTTGATCTGAAGTCTAGGAAATTTACGAACACTCGGGCTTAAACAAGCTTAGATTATGTGTTAATGTTAATGTATTGTAGAACGAAACTCCTATTAGAAATCGAGAAAAAAAACACTTTGAATTAATTTTATCTTGGATCGAGTCATCGCCCAGACCAATGCGTGGTTTTTGCTTTTTAATTTGACACATCAGGTGTTCTTCGGTCTGCCTCTAGCCTAGCGTTCATCAAGTGCAACTTCTATTGATATCGCATTCTTTCAGGCGGACGCCTTTGAACATGGCAATGCCAATCCATTTGTCGGTCTCCGAGCTTTCGAGCTTCAAGACCCATTTCAGCATAAATTCTATATTGTTTTGTACAATGATTATTCGGTAGATTTATAAAGAAGATAAAATGTCCTAGAAAATGAAGTCTTAACCAATATTTTAGGTCAAATAATTACTTAGATACATCAATCCAAAATTAGGGCTTTTTTACAAAACTTATAAGGCTTAAGGCTAAGATCAAACATTGTCTTGATAAAAAAATGTTTAGCAAAAGTGTCATTCCAGCGTTTATGTCAGCAGTCTCAGTCACTCTCCTCCTTTAGATCGAAGGATACCACGAAGATAGTCGTTACGTTGTTAGCAAATTTTGGTTTTTATTATTTTGCGAACAGAATTTTTTTGGATGTTGTTTTCCCATTTCTGTAAGCAAGTAATAATTTTGACATCCATAAATTGTAATTGAAAATGTATAAAAAAATTATTTAGGCTACACACAATTTTTGACGTTCCAAAAGCTTACAAAAAACTCAATTCGTAGCATCTATATTCGATGTTTTTCCCTCGATGTTCCCCCTAAAAAGCCGCCCTTGACGGGATTATTGCAATCACAGCTGTTAGTTTGATAATTGTGACCCCTGAATTGATCACATTTCATTAATACGGGTAGTGCCCATTTATTAATATTTGTTGCCAAAGTTCGAAAGCTTTACAAAGTCGCTTATACGCTGTTGTTAATTGTTGTGTGAGTCGCAATCTTTTTAATGTCACGGAAGTCTTCGCGTTGCCAATTTTTTTTTTCAAAATAGAATTTTGATAGTTAATTACCGTTATATATATTCCAGTAAGGCGTCAATGGTGTAGTGGCCCCTCGAAAGCGGTGGCCCTGGGCGACTGCCCATTTAGCCCACCCCTAGGGCCGGCCCTGACTATAGCGTTACAAAGTACACAATATCAGTTGTTACCACTAGTTTCCATTTAAGCTACGTAAATTAGATAGTTTGTATGGTGCACCGATAAATGCACGAAAAAAAAGTGCATTATCGATGTGCACTTATTCGTGTTTTACTGTGTATATAAATTATGGAAATTTAAGTGGAAAATAAATATCCAAAATTTGGCGGAAAATAATTGACAAATAGTGGGTTCTAGAATTTTTGCGTTTATACTTCTAACTTCTAACATTTCTAAATTTGTTTGAAGACCATTTTCAAAAGTTTCTTTCTAAAGGACATAATCTCGAGGTGGTCAATAACGCAGATTTATAGTCATAGTTTAAAAATAATACTCTGTGATTAAGTTTCGAAAATCGGGGTTTTTGAAATTTTTATCCTGCTGCCCGCTATAACATGAAGACCATTTGCCTGTTTTAAAAAGGTTTTTAGCAAGCTAATCGCACTTTCATTTGGCAAACGTTCGTTTCCCATAACTCGGGAACTCGTTGATGGATCGTTCTGATCTTTCGTCACTTATAGCACTACTTGGTGCTCTCATTTCCTCCATATCTTAAGGTCCTAAATATCCGCGTTCGAAGTTTGCAGCTGCCCAAATCGCACTTTTGTCTTTTCTAATCGAAATTTAAATTTGGCAGATTTGTGGAGCAATGCACTGCATGTATTAGGTGCAAATTTTAAGGCTCCAGCTGACAAGGTTCAGAAGTCATAGCTGTCATAAGATGCAATTAAAGGTGTAAAGTTTGACTACTGTACGATTGATATTTAGCGAGATAATCACACTTTTATGTGTAGTAATCGTTCTTTTTCGATAACTCTGTGACACCTTAAGCCATCTTTCTGAATTGGCTCACTTGTAGTTTGTAGAGCTACTTGTCGCTGACATTTCCTTCAAATTTCAAGGTTCGAACTATCCGCGTAAGGGAGCCCAAATCGCAATTTTGTGTTTTCTAATCGAAAATTGTCCATAACTCGGAAACTGTTAAGTGAAAAATTTGAAATTTGGCAGACTTTTATAGAGCAACGCATATTTCAAGCATCTATAGCTGCCAAGGTTCACAGGTTGCGAAGATGCGATTTAAATTTTTCACAAAACGATGGAAATATCACTGTTCCCTATCCGATTAACCTGTCAACCTCTATAGGAAAATGCATATTAAAGGACTCTGCAAGGGCCCCAGAAAAAACAGCTTGCGTACAAGTCCGCAACTCAGTGGGACATTTTCATGTTTTTCGTGGGACATTTTCATGTTCAACAAAAGTTGAACGAAAGTTGAACATGAGTTGAACCTAAGTTGAAAGTAACACTTTTTGGGTCGTTCATCAAAAGTTTAACGAAAGTTGAACGTGAGTTGAACTTAAGTTGAAAGTTACACTTTTTAGGTCGTTCAACAAAAGTTGAACGTGAGTTGAACCTAAGTTGAAAGTTACACTTTTGGGTCGTTCGACAAAAGTGGAACGAAAGTTGAACGTGAGTTGAACCTAAGTTGAAAGTAACACTTTTTATGTCGTTCAACAAAAGTTGAACGAAAGTTGAACGTGAGTTGAACCTAAGTTGAAAGTAACACTTTTTGGGTCGTTCAACAAAAGTTAAACGAAAGTTGAACATGTGTTGAACCTAAGTTAAAAGTTACGCTTTTTGGGTCGTTCAACAAAAGTTGAACGAAAGTTGAACGTGAGTTGAACCTAAGTTGAAAGTTGAATTCAAGTTGAATTCGAGTTGAATTCAAGTTTAAATCGAGTTGAATTCGAGTTGAATTCGAGTTGAATTCATGTTGAATTCAAGTTGAACCCAAGTTGAACCCAAGTCGAACGTAAATTTAACCCAAGCCCAACCTCTGTTGAACTTTGAATGGCACCCAACACTCACAGGGTACCACCTAGCCCAACTTCCGTTGAAACTTGAATGGCACCCAAAACTCACAGGGTAATGCCAAAAACGTAAAACTTTTTCGTTATGATTTTCGTGACGCTTTTCGAATTTATGTGCCAGAGTCAAGACATAAAAATGTCAAAAAAATTGTATCCCACAAAATGTCTATCAAATCCAAATAAACAACTACATGATTTCTGTCTCAGGGTCTCGGGTAGTCGGAGCCAAGGAAAGCGTTATCATCATCCGCACAATGATGCTGAATGTAATAAGGAGGTAAAGGCTAAATACAATCGTTATCGTTAAAATGCAACAAAGGTTATTCTCAATTGTAATTTTTTTAATGGTTTTAAAATGCCCAATATCTTTTCTAACAAAACGGGACATTTAGAGCTGACGGCAAATCTTCATTTTTGTAACACATTTAAATTATATACCTACGCCTACCCCCTAAGAAAACTCCGTGCTAATAATTTTGAAAAATGCCGATCTTTCCCCTTCTAATCGAGATCCTGGCTTCCCTAGGCCCTTGCTTGTTATGGGTTTGCGTGTTAAAACATATATTTGTATCAAAAGAACTTTGCTTTCCCCCAGGTTTACTACATATTTCCCAGAATATCAGGTACATACCATTTTTTCTCAATTCTGTTTACGTATTTCTACGGGACATGGATTTGCACAAGTGCCGTTTTAAAAGCACAATCAAACTCATTGAAATTTATTTCATCCTCGAAATTTGAACTTCAATTTACGCAACCTAAATGCGCGGCCAAAGGCCAAGTTTCGTTGATAACCGCCGTTAACCTTGCGATATTTTTAAGTGGTATTTCAGGATCTCAAACATATAGTTATTAAGTCTTCACTGTATAGTCGTAGGTAGAATGGGCAACCCTGCCCTGAGATAAAATGAAAAGAGTGTTTACTTGATAGCACAATCTCGCTGGCTTCTATGTTTCTAGAGTGTGATATTTATCATCTTCTAAAAGGATTCTTCACTTTGCAGAAGCAGCCTGAAGTATACTCTTATGGGATCCTGAATGGCAGCCTGACTGACTATGAGCAAAACAGAAGTCCGTCTTAGGATGAGTCATGTCTATAGCGACCTTATAGTTATAGGGTCACCAGGTTTATTTGTTGTTGGTGTAAAATTTCAAGCACAAAATGTATAGGATTATATTTATAATTTTTAAATTTTTCATGAAATTTTCATAAGGTATAACCATAAAAAATTTTACTTGCGTTCGTCTTCTGCTTCCAAAAACTAACAAGTAAAATATAATCAAAAATCGCTGCAGAATTGGAAGCGCTCAGTTGAATGTGAATACAATCGTTGTGTTTAATTGTCTTTCTTGTTACTGCTCTAAAAAACCTTTATTCAGGGATGGATACAAAAAAAAATTATGGACAGAGTTCAGGAAGCAGATGTAGAGCATTATTATGGCGGACATTTCGTAATTTTTGCGTTCAAAAGTTACATCTTTTAAAGATACGAGAAAAACATAATAAAATTGCAAAAAGGGGGCCAAACGCAAAACAAATTGTTCTAAAAAAAATTTAGTGTCCTACCTGTCTGCCTACAAAAGTTACAGCGGTTCAAAAATCCGATTCACTGAGAATAAAATTGCAAACGGAAATATCGGACTTGCGGGACAGTGTGGACTTTCAAATTTCGTGGAAATTTTCAATGCGGGACCGACTGCTAAAACGCGGGACTATCCCGCATGATCCCGGACGGTTGCTCGCCACAGTCATTCATTATACACCACTCGAAAAATAGCGGGGATGAGAGAAAAGAAAACGGGAAAAAACTAATACGTCGGAAGCGAACGAGCATGCATGTGTTTTTTTATGCTGAACCACACTGAGCTTCAATGAAACCTGGCCACACGATAAGCGCGAACTCTAATCAAAACAGACATTGTATTTTTTGCGTGAGTTAATAGTACTTCAGATAAAACTCCTAGTCATTTGAATTGCCATTAAATGCACTTTCTGTAGATAAAATTTCATAGTTGTAAGTTTCATACTTTTAGAGAAAATTGAATTTGAGTTCGATAGTGGCGAGTGGCCCGATTTTTGTGAAGCCCAGTGTAAATTCACTCTATAAGGCCTTTCAATTATTCGATTAGAAAAAACTGGGACTTACAGCTTCCTATCTGAGATATGCGTACTCTCCTTCCTCCTCCTTTTCTTACAAGTCACGTCTCGAAAGTAACATTGAATCGATCTCCACACTGACTCGAGCCAAGTCGAAAACAAAAGATCTCAAATTTCCTCCAAAATCGAAGAAAATGTATGAATTTGACAGAACGAAGAATCCAAAAAATGAATTCGGACGCTTCGTATGTGGGCGGCCTAAGACGGATTTAAATATTGCATAACGGTTAAAAAAAGTGAATAGGTATCCATCCGTTCAGTTTTAACGGAGCTATGAGAGTAAAGGGGTATTTCTGGGTATTTTGGGGAACATGTTTCCATTTCTAACAAAACAAATAAACTGGTTTTCAGTATTTTGTATCTCTACCGTGCCAAATGAAAAAACCGCGCCATTACGCATTGGTCTCCGCAATGACATGGAGCAAAAGGGACAATGAGGAAGAAGCTGGACTCTCTAGCACCTTTAAAAAAAAGGTCATCTGTCTGTGTAATTTCAAGGTTCTTTGGTGCAAAAGAAAACGAAAATATGCATGTCGAAAAGGGAACTACATGGAGTTGTTTTAATGAACAGAATATTTCTATGACTGTACTCTTTACAGAAAGTAAAAACTTCCAATCGATAAGTGCGGTCCCAAATTCATTACGATTCACGTATCGATCGTATTCTGTTACATTTTTAAGTGTTGTGCAACCTATAAATTCGTCATTAGTTTTTGGTTAATGTTAGTGTTCCCAAACACTGTTTATTTAAATGTTTTAACCCACACAGCTCCAATAGCGGGGGACTCATCGACGGCAAATTCTGGTATTTTATTTGAACGAAGCCACAAATTATTCATATGTACAGTGGTGGAAATTGGAATAGGTTCAGCCAAAAAAGGTTTATTCTACGGAAATTGAAATTGAAAAAAAAGTCATTTGGTGTGAAACACAAGTATTAAATAAGTCTATTGTTATTCGTTATTCAACTTACCATTAATAGTTAAATGTTAAATTATTAAATGATTTACAAAAAAGCACAAATTTGTCATATGTACAGTGGTTGAAACTAGAATATGTAGGTTCACTAAATAAAATACATCAATGACATTGGGATGAATTCCTCCTTTTAGTAACTGATTGAATCACTCCGCTTCTGAACCAATTCGTGAATTCGATTAGGCATCGAGTTAATTCGATTTCGCAGGATATCTGGATCAATTTTTCGCCATTCGGATGAGATCGCCTTTTGCAATTCTAAAACATCATAAAACTGATGCCTATTTATGCATAAACCCTTCTGACTAGTATCTTCCATAGACTCTTAATTGGGTTGACGTCAGGGCTTTTGGCCGGCCAATCCAAAATCGGTACTTTCTTTTTTTGAAACCATTCCTTAACCATCCTGGCAGTGAGAATTGCCGCGATGTTTTGCTGTAAAATGAAATTTGGTCCACTAATATTTTCTGAGGCATCAACCATCACATTTTCTAGCAGATCTATGTATCGTTCAGTACTTATTCGACCATTTAAAAACGTGATCGGGGTCCTACCAGTCGCGGAGAAGCCAGCCCAAACCATCACACTACCGCCACCGGAATGACCCATCATAGCAATCTGCTTCTCCTTGCTTAAATCGCGCTATTTTATTGACATGCATCAGGATAATCCAGATTATTTTTTTTTTCGTCGTTAAACAAAATTTGATTCCCCTCTGTTGCCCAATGCATGTGATTTCTGGCAAATTCCATTCGTTTGACTTTATGGTTAGTTAGTTGAGGTTTACATAACCGTTTGGAGTATCGCAAGTGTTTTGAGCTGCTCAAAATTTATCGAATACGCCGAGCTGTGACTGGGACATTTAGATTAGCCCTTACCTGACTTGAATTCATACCATTGCTGCTCGCTTTTCGTAAAATGGCTCGAACAGTCCGACCATTCACTTTGCGATTCAGGCTCTCCTCTGTTTCCATAATTATTTCCTAAATTGACAAAATTATTAATAACATTTACGAAACGACGGGTTCTCCTCGCAATTTCGCGGTTACTCAGTTGCCTTTCTTTGAATGCATTAATTTTGACAATTTCTTCTGCAGATAAACGCTTTCTTCTTCCCATCTCCTAAAAAAGTCATTAATTGTAATGCAAGCGCCGCTTATTTTTTCCAATTAGAATCCTAACATTACCTTCTTTCGTTTTTGTCCCAAATTTATCAAAACTTCTATTTTTATTAGATTCGAAAACAACAACACTTCACATGAACCTATTCTAATTTCCGGCTATTGGTTGGCTTCAAACGCTATAGTTAAAATTCAAATGACTTCAAATGATCGAACTGACAAGTAAATCTAATAGAACTGACATATGGCAAATACCGTTATGGCAGTGTTGTGGAATGTATACTTTAAGGTGATTTGACTTGTGTTTGTTTGCTAAGTAACGGAAATAAATACGTTTATTGGGAGCCCTTCAAGGTGAACCTATTCCAATTTCCACCACTGTATACCTATGACCATTCTTTCTCAGAAGCGCTAAAATTAACGAACAGATGCAACTATGGTGAGATAACGGTAAAGGCAAACAATTTCGAGCGTTTTTGTTTTACCTTACTAGTCCCTATTTGGTGACTTTGAAAGTTTTATCCAGCGAACAAAAAGGGCAGTATTGCTAACAATCACTTTCAAGGTACTTTCGTAAAATGTGACGCCTGATTTTAGTGTGTCAACCCACACATCGGTTAAAACTGAATATCGTATCTCTGCTTAATCCCAATCCTTGTTCGTATTATGGATCTGTTTATTATATTATCAATTTCTTTCTAATTATGCTAAAACCGTAATCTCAGTAAGTCTTCAAGTCCAAGTGATTGTTGGTCTCCGTATTGTTAAAATCGGCCCTATATGCCATCATCATACATTTTCATTTGTTCCGCGAAAAAAAAAGAAGAATTGTAAGTTTTTTGATTACTTTTTTAACATTACAAAAGCCTGTCAAGAACACTATAGCCAATTTCTTTTTTCCAATCTCACATTGTTGTTTTGCCCAAACTCCCACTTTTCCGTTGTTCAGGCCAACTTTTTCCTTCGTATACATTTTCAACCTGACCAACTTTTTATTTTTTCGCCTCTGTTTGTTCCTTTCCGCCGCTATATGTTTTGGCGCACATACACAATGTCGAGCATAAGGACGTTATTGGAAAAAAGACGACAACGTGATTTTTCACCATTGTTCAGACGTGTTGTTGTATTATCCGATCCATTCGATATAATTCAGAATTTTTTTTCTGCTGGGCTTCTTTTCAAGCGGATTTGTGTTTTTTTGTTGTATATCGATGCTATTGTCGGGATTTTCGTCGAGCTTAGAAAGACCTGAAGGAGCGAACACGAGTCACGAGAGAGAGAGAGAAAGAGTCTTTGGCATGACTGCTATCCCCAGAACTTGCTTTCTCTAAGTCGGGGGGCTTTTGTTTTCATTCATCAATTTTCCTCTCATTGAATTCATCGATTGTTAATATCATTGTTTTTGTCGATGTTTTGTGTTGATTGAAACGTGAGCGTGACGGAGCCGATGAGGAAGGATTCCGCCTTCTGTTTTCTGTCGGGCAAGGATACGGGCAAATACAAAAGTTTCATTACAGGTTTTCTGTCCGCACAAGGGATCCTTGTAAGGTGATGCTTTTCTAAGACTCATTACGACTGAAGTAGCATGTCGACAATACATGTACCCACTCATCGTTGAGATGATGGTTCGCATCGCATCACCCTTCATCAATCCGAGCGCATTTTTCTCGTATTTTTGCAATCAGGTGAATAATGTGCTGAACAATAGACTGAGTGGGGTAGGGTGCGACGGGTGGAGGATGCGATCTGTTTGCTTCAGGATCGGCCGTGTATTGAGAGATTCTGTATCCGTAAATCTCTAGTGAATTTGACAAGAATGGAAAACAATGATTGTCTTGTCTTGGCTCGATTTAATTTCAGATTTTCATTTATATATCAATAGATGGGAAAATTGATTTGTACGAAGGGCCATTGAACAATGGACGCACGGATGGATGGACGGCTGAATGTACATGAACCGGGTTTGCGAAAGATATCAACTTGACTTCAGGGTCTGTTGTATGCAGGAGCAAGTATTCATTTTATTGTTGAGTTGTGTATTTTCATTGATTAGAATGTGTATTGGATGTCAGATGTATTAAAAGGATATTATCAGATTGAGGAATTTAGCCATTGCAAGTATAGGAACGATGGTTGGAATGTTGGGTAATTCAAAGAAAGGTATAAGGCAGTCCTAAAACGTTTCCTAAAACCAGACTCCTTCATAAGATATTGCTACATATTTGGTTGACTTATTTTAAAATTAGCTGCAAATCTGTGTTTGCAGATTATATTAAATCTTGTACATGTCTCGAAAACATAGAGTACTTTCGTTTGATGGACTATTCCAGCCGGAAACTATACTAGAAATCTAAACATCTACTCACCTAGCCGTTTCGATATTTCGGAATTGTGCATTTTCGGATTGTCCTGGGCGATCTTTCTTCGTTGCAATCGTGACCACACCATAAATGCATTCATTGGACGTTTGATATGTTCTTCAGCCTGTCGTTTCGTTGTATTCTGTATCATCAAACTAAAAAAGACATCACTAGAACACAACAGAAATATTGGCATCACATATTTCATTGACATTCATCTACTACAAATAATGCTGGTACAATCACAATGACGACCTCTAAGCTCTCGACTAGAGAGGTAACGAAACTCACCTTGCACTATTCCCGCCATTCATCAAACTGCCCATGTTTTGGTGTAGATTACTCATTGATGATGCCGTTTGTGTTAGACTTTGTGATGCGTGATGCGTTGTGCTGTGTGACGTGGCAGACGAGAGGTGATGTGACGATGTAGCCGGATGATGGTGATGATGGTGCGTATGATGCAGAAGTGATGATGACGAGCTCGATCCGGACGATTGCGGTATCGAAACGGTTGATATTGACGGCGATGAAGCGGAGATAGCCGAAAGGGCGGCTACTGCCGAATTCGTTGATCCCGATTGTGATGGATGCAGATTTGGTTGGTGATTGTGCGTGTAATGTTGCGAGACGGAGTGATGATGCTGTGAGCCGGGTAATGATGGCGACGATAGATGATTGGCCAGATTCGATCCGGTTGATATCGATAGTGGATGCGTTAGTGATATGCCGGATAGGGAAAGTGATGGAATACGATCCATCATTATGGTCTGCAAAGGAAAATGCAAATACTGCAATTATTAATTTGCGTGGAAGTAATAGCAGGAATAATTTGTTAAACGAGTCTTTTTACTTGTATCTTGCTGAGATACTGAGAGAAAAACAGAGGATCGTCAATCTTAACCCGGAAAAACTAATGTGAATCATTTTAACGCATATCCCACATATTTCCATTTTTCGTAGAAAGAGCGGTACGCCCACTGAGCTCCGATACGTATGCACTCCTCGAGAAACAAGTTCTCTAACGAATGCCGAAGTGACCGGGCTCTCGTGTTTTTATGGTGAGAAGCAATTCGTGTTTTAGTAGTAAACGAACAATTTTTGCAGTGGCGTAACGTACAGTGTTCCATGTGTTCGAAGGAACACGGGCCCCCATGCCCGAAGGAACCCCGCTCCAGAATGTGCGACACTCACATATTTAACACTCAATCCATGGAATAGAAAAGAGAGTGCTAGTATCACGTGATGCCAGCACAACCATTAAGCAGTGGCGGCTCGCCCATATGTGCACAAGTGCACGTGCACTTCGAACACATAATTCACTTCTTCAAATCGAAAATGTGTATCTCAAATCGCACATCTAGCCCGCATCGCGCCCTTATTCTATTTATAAATATGCCTAGATCTAGATATATACATTCCACCTACTCAATCTATGCCCATACATTATGTATGTCACTCAGAGAAAAAAACGCACATTCATATTAAAAGCTCCACATTTAAATTGAACGCAGTATTCGTTTGAAAAATCTCGTTTGATTTGAACGAATTCTCATTTACGCTAAGAGAATTTCTTTTAAAACAAAAGAGCAGCCAAACCGCAAACGGCGGTCGTTTAAATCAAAAGATTCCGCATTACATAGTAATGTGTATACATTCCTTTACGTAACAAATACACATTACTGCAGTCAAAATATCGCATTTCAGGCCTCCAAATAGAAAAAATAGAGTTTGTGTTTTTTTGTTTTTAGTTTTTTGTGGTTTTTGAATCAACGAGCTCCCAGGAATCTAAAACTCATTTTGCTAAAAAAAAATTTGATTGGAAAGGTCCCAAAAAGAACAAAAAAGGATACTCTTTAATCCTTGACCGGAGGTCAGCATGTGGGGTATCAGATCAAAGGGGACGTCGAGTACATTACATATCCGGTGTTTGTTTCCTGTTTCAAGGACCCTCAACGGAATAAATCGAGATTAAATGTAAAATTATTGTGTTTTCCGTGTATCTTTCCAAAGCCATAACTACGAAAATAATTCAAGTTGTCACTACGTTTCTCACTTTTCCGAATTTACAATAGCTAAAGATTCTATCATTAAATTTGCTAAGAAAAAAAATATCGGAAAGCTCTGAAAAAGGACATTAAAGGACACTAATTACAAACCTTGATCGAACGTGAGCATGCGGGGTGTCATATCAAAGAGGACGTCGAGTGCATTGCATATCCGGTATTTATTTTCTATTTCAAGGACACTAAATGGAATAATTCGAGCTCAAACGAAAAATTACGGCTTTGGAAAGATACATATACGAGAAACACGAAAATTTTCCATTGGGTTCCAATTTTCTCCTGTGAGGGTCCTTGAAACAAGTAATAAATACCGGATATGGAATGTACTCGACGTCTTCTTTGATATGACACCCCGCATGCCCACGATCGATCAAGGTTTGTAATTAGTGTTCTTTTATGTCCTTTTTGAGAGCTCTCCGATAAATTTTTTTCTTAGCAAATTTAATGATAGAATCTTTAGCTATTATAAATTCGGAAAAGTGAGAAACGTAGTGACAATTTGAATTATTCTCGTAGTTATGGCTTTGGAAAGATACACGGAAAACACAATAATTTTACATTTAATCTCGATTTATTCCGTTGAGGGTCCTTGAAACAGGAAACAAACACCGGATATGTAATGTACTCAACGTCCCCTTTGATCTGATACCCCACATGCTGACCTCCGGTCAAGGATTAAAGAGTATCCTTTTTTGTTCTTTTTGGGACCTTTCCATTCAAAATTTTTTTTAGCAAAATGAGTTTTAGATTCCTGGGAGCTCACTGATTCAAAAACCACAAGAATAAGCCTTACTCTATTTTTTTCTATTTGAAATGCTAATATGACTGCACTACATACCTAAAGGACGCGATGCCAAAATGTCATTTGTTTCAACGTAGCACAACAGGTATAGTTAAATACTTCCGGCCGGTCCGATGAGTCTCGCGTGTTCATGTTCATTCCAAACAAATGTGTAGTGTCTAACAACAAACGCGTATTAGAATCTTCGTCGATGTTAAGAGTGTTTTCGATAATTTACTTTTGCATTCATCTGGAGGAATGGACGCTTGCACACGTGCAATTTAAGTTTAGCGGGTGTTAGAATAAAAGTGTAATGTATTAACCATATTAAAATTAGACCTAAATAAAAAATGAAGTGTTTTTCTAAAGTTTTCATAAGTTTTATTCTTTATTGATTTGTCAACCTAGTTAACAGTAAGTATCTAATTGAATAGAGAATGGACAATCAAACGGAATGTATTATTTTATTTCAGCAGAGTTTGCTTTTAATTCCATGTAAAACTCAATTATTTTGAATGAGGTAATTTCTATGAAATGAAAACGCGATGCGTTACTTTCGAAATACATACCGATTCATTAAAAAGAATGCTTCGTTTATTTGAAATAACAAAAATGTTCAATATAAAAACGAAGACGTTTGATACAATTGCCTTTCATTTATTTAAATGTTTTACCCGTTTACAATAAAAGAATAAGTGTTTATTTCAATGAAAAATACGTTTAAATCGACTGGCTCCTTCTTTCCAGGTAAGCGTAAATTCTTTTAATTCAAACGCATTTTTACAACTCATTGTGCTTTTGAAAGAAACGCCACTCGTTAGAATTAAACGCATTTGCGTGTGGAGCCAAATCAAAAGCGCAAATCGTTTGAATTAAATATATTTCGTTCAATATTAGTGAATATTTCTCTGAGTGTATGTACACTGCCGACTGCGCTCAGTGCATATACAACATTGATACAACACTGCGAGCAACAAACTGCAATCACGATGGGCGCACAATCTGGGAAGAGGAGGGGCTCCAATTTAGGATATCTTAGCGGTTTTCGGAGCAAGGGGTAGTGCAAAATTTACACTAGAGCTTGTGCAAAAAGCCGTTGTGCACAGCGCCTTGTAAATCGCATGAGCTAAATTCTGCTAAATTCTAAAAGCAGAGATGTTGTGTCGCACGCGTCTCTTCTGTTGAAATCGCGATGAATGAAATTGCAAAGGTCAATTTCTTTAAAGAATATTTCAAAAATCTTCTAATAGAAAATAAGATTAAAATAAAAAAAAAGTTGGGAATACCTACTCCAGTGATTTCTTCAGTGCAAGTGACGGAAAATAAAATTTTCGGCGTGAATTTAAAGCGGCAATTTACGCAAAAAAAAAACAAGTAGATTTATGGGAATATGTGGAATCAATGAATTTTAATGGTTTTTCATTCTGTCTAATGAACTTATCCACAAGCCGATTTGGATTTTGACAGAGTGAAAATTTACTAAAATCCATGGATTCGTCGTGCGGCTTAGAAAACTCTTTTGTTTTCCCTGTTTGTTGTGCGGGAGTGAAAACGAACCTTTCAGCTGACGAAAGACGGAAATAGTCGAGTAATACTCGTAAGATATATAAAAACAATAATTTCTGTTGAATTTTTGGCTTTTTTGTATATTAGTTTCTTTAATACATACTATGAAAAATTTAGTTACATCATATTCTTCCCGGAGTCAATACATTTACATATATTCCTTGTGAACCCCCGGTATTTTCCACCACGAGCCGCCACTGCCATTAAGTAAATATAACCCAATCAAAACGAAACCCATCGCATAATTATGTGCTAATTATGTGCTCTCCACATTTCTAATAACAAAATTTTGTACTCATCCCCCTCTCCCAGAATCAAGGACATTCTTTGGTTGTGCTAGCATCACACCGTGTAAATTTTACCCGATCGGAATCAAACCAATTGCATAATTCTTTGCTAATTATGTGCTCTCCACTTTTCTAATAACAAAATTTTGTACTCATCACCCTCCCCCAGAATCAAGGCCACTCTTTGGTTGTGCTATTACCACATTACCATGGTGTAATGCAAGCACAAAGTACAACATTTTGTTATTAGAAAAGTGGAGAGCACATCTTTCTCTTCTCAGTACCGTATAACCCCATGTGGGACCATGGTACGTTAACTCAGCCGTTTTTATAGGCAATTTCGAGTCAATGTTAGATTGCATATCATTTCATAATGTTGCAAGCACTATATACATATTTCCTATCCGCACATGTACCGAAATTTTGGACCACGCCGAGATTCGATCTCCGGACCTCTAGATTACTACGAGGGTCATTTGAAAAGTTTCCGGCCTTACCGGGAAAGAGTCATGGTACATTCAAATTCTCTTGCCAACCAATAGTTGGCCTTTACTTATGTATGCTATAAAAATTTCAAGTCATTCCGATTAGTACAAAACACATAGAACCCTTCCAAAGTTGACAGATGAGGTTCGTTGACAACAATGGATAAAATCGAGTATCGCGCGGTGATAAAATGTCTCTATTTGAAAGGGAAAAAACTCGGAAAGTGAAAGAAGAAGAAGAAGACTCTGTGGAGTCGTCTCCCTCATTTACAACCGTGAAACATTGGGTGGTCGAATTTAAACGCGGTCGTACAATCATTTTTGACGATGAATGTTCTGGACGTCCAAAAACTGGTTCCACGGAAGATATCGTCAGTTTAGTGCACACAAACGTGATGGAAGATCGCCGATTAACCAATAAGGAAATTGCTGAGGCTTGTGGGATATCATCTGAACGGGTGCATAAGATTTTATATGCTGATTTATGTATGAGAAAATTATAATTATGGGTGCCGCGTTTGTTGACGATCAACCAAAAGTCCATACGGATGGACTTGTCCCGCGAGACTCTTCAGTTGTTCCACAAGAATCCTACCGAGTTTTTACTGTCGACGAAACCTGGATCCATCACCATACTCCGGAGAGTAAACAACAGTCTGTTGTGTTGTTACGTTGGATGAAAAAGAGTGGTTATTTTATTAATTTTCAGAAATGCTGCTTTTATACAGTTTGAGTCTATTATTATGAACTACTTTATCGTTTCCATTTATATTTATTACAGTATTCATGTTTCTTAATTCTACTACTTTATAAGGACCTGAATATGGTTTTTGTCCCTTTTTTCGGTTTTCATTTTTCAGTAATATAAGGTCATTTACTTTCAACTTCAATGGGTTATTTTTATGAGATATATTGGTTCTATTCTGTTTTGCAATTTCGATTATTTGTCTGGCTCTATTGATTGTATTCCTTAATCGGATTTTTAGTTCATTAGCATAGTTATCTAAGTTGTACACAATATCTTTTGAGTTAATAACATCATCGGGAAGGTAAGGAAGTTTGCCAAATATCAGTTCGTAAGGTGTATAATTAGTTTCAACGTGTGGGGTCGTATTATATGCAAAAGTATAGTAGGATATCCATTCATCCCAATTCGAATCATTTGCAAATGCTAATAGGTATTCGTCGAGAACACGGTGGTTACGTTCCACTACTCCGAGAGTCTCATGATGATATGGTGTCGAAAAAATTTGGTTGCTTTTAAGCATTTCACATATTTCTTTCATTAAACTGTTTTTGAATTCTGCACCCTGGTCTGATTTTAGTGTTTTGAATAATCCGTATTTAAGAATGAAATTATTTACTAAGCTACTTGCAACTGATTTAGCTTCTTTAGTTTCTAAAGGGGTAGCTACTACGAATTTAGTCAATTCACATTGCATTGTGAGGATATACCTATAGTTATTTGATATCCGTAGTGGACCTACTATGTCGATACCTATCGTCTCAAAACTGGTGTGTGGTGTGTCTGTTTTAAATAACTTTTCTTTGGCGTGGCGAACTTGTTTATTTATTTTGCATTGTTCGCAATTGTTTATATAGTCCTTTATCATTCTGTTCATGTTCTTCCAAATATATCGTTGTTTCAATTTAAGTAGTGTTTTTCTGATACCGAGATGTCCTCCATGTGGTGTGTCATGGTATTCGCTAATAATTTGTTTTTGTACTGCATTATCTGTTATAGTTTTAGGGGGTTCATACATTAAAATATTTACTTTCTCGCGAGTTTTTTGTTGCAACTTGTTCATTATATCTTTGAATGTGTTTTTATTCATACATTGGAATAGTCCGTCTCTGTTAGAGAGTGCTAGCTTGTGAACATTCCATGTGAGCAATTTGTCTATCAACTTTTTCAGTGCAGATACGTATATCGTGCTAGAATTTATATTGTTATAGACATCTGTTTTGGATGATGTCACGATTGCCTTATCATCAATTGAAACTGGTTTCAAATTGGAATTATCGTCAATGTGAACATGTATTTCATCCTTAGCTCGAATAATATTAAATTTATTGGCGTTTAATATGAATTTTAACTTTATAACTTTATTTATATCAGTAATTGATGTACAGTCCCAAACGTGAAGTTGATCAGGCTTCAGTTGTTTGTTGGTTCTGTCATCTTCTGCGTGCACTTTATTTTTATGATTGTCTGGCATTTGTTTAGCCGACATACCCCTTGTAATCGCCAATGTTTTCTTCGCAGTTTCATCTCTTTCTGTTGGTATCATTGATTTTAATACGTCAGAGTTAATGTTAATTCTGGACAAGGCGTCCGCGTTTGTATTCATTTTACCTTGTTTAAATTTAATGTCGAAATCGTAGTCTGATAAATCCAATCTAATACGTGTGAGTTTAGAAGAAGGATTTTTGTGTGAGAAAAGTGAAACTAGTGGTCGATGGTCGGTAACTACTGTGAATTTACGTCCATATAAATATGGCCTAAAGAAATTAATTGCCCAATGAATGGCTAATAGTTCTTTTTCGATGATTGATTTGTTAATGTCATGTTTGTCGAGGGATTTACTAGCGAAAGATATTGGTAGGTCTGTTCCAATCTCACCTTGTGAGAGTACTGCTCCTAGAGCATAATATTATTTTAACTACGGATGCTTCCAATATTGGAAGCATCCGTAGTTAAAATGAAAGTTTTCTCGAAATCAGGGTATTGTAAGATTGGCGTCTGTATTAATTTATTTTTTAAAGTTTCAAAAGATTTTTGACATTCATTTGTCCAGTTGAATGTTACGTCTTTTTTTAGAAGGGAGTTAAGAGGTTTGGCTATGTTGGCAAAGTTAGGAATGAAGCGTCTGTAGTAGTTGCAGAGTGCTACAAATCTGCGAACTTCGTCGGCGTTTTTAGGTAATGGGTAATGTTTGATAACAGAGTTTTTGTTGGGATCGGGTTTTATGCCTTGACTAGTAATTTGGTGTCCTAAATAGATGACTTCTGTTCTCAAGAATTGACATTTTTTGGCATTCAGTTTTAAGTTGTATTGACGCAGGCGTTGTAGAGTTTTAATGAGGTTTTTGTTGTGGTGGTCGATACTACAACCAAATACTATTATGTCGTCGACATAAATAAATGCTTCTGAGTCTAGACCGGTCAATGCTATGGTAAGCATTCTCTGGAAGCTATTTGATGATATTTTCAATCCGAAGGGTAAACGCTTGAATTGAAAATGGCCGTTGCCAGTTGAAAAGGCTGTTAAAGGTCTAGAGTCTTTTTCCAATTCAATTTGGTGGAATGAACTTGTCATATCGAGCGTTGAAAAATATTTCGCTCTACCAAGTTTGTTTAGAACGTCTTCTAGTCGCGTCAGGGGAAATTTGTCATTGACTATTTTGTCGTTCAGTTTTCTAAAATCTACTACAAGTCTGTATTTTTTTGTATCGTTTGTGCCTTTTTTGGGTACAACGAGAAGTGGTGCGTTGTAAGGACTTATTGAAGGTTCAATGATGTCATTTCTTTCAAGGTCTTTTATTTGTTTATTAATTTCATTCAGTTGTGAATGTGGAAGTTTATAATTTTTAATATAGATTGGAGTGTCATCTGAACAGTTGATTTTTTCTTTATAGAAATTGTTTACAGTTAGTTTTTCGCCTTCTAGGTGAAATACGTCTTGGTATTCAGTTATTATTTCGTTTATTTTGTTTTTCGCTATTGGATCTTTTATATCCATTTGAATTTCTTGTAAAAGTTTTTGTAAACGTAATGGGCTTTTATTTCGTATGGTACGAGTGTTAAGTATAGTGTAGTTACGTAGTGGTTCGACATTAGCTTCAAAGTTCTTCAGACATACGGCTTCGTCTCTTGTATTTAGTATTTTTACATGACATGTCCCTTTTGCTGGGACTATAATATTCCCTATGAAAACACCTTTTTGTATTTCTTCGTTAAGAATAATGCTATCTTCATGTATCACTAGATTTATTGGGACTATAGTTTCTGATCTCGCTGGTATATTTAGTTTGTTTATCTTAAGCGGTTTATTATCCATTGCTATTATTGTCTCATTGTAATTGTCGTTAAACGCTATCGTGTACGTTGCAAAGTCAATTTTGCACAAAAATTTATCTAATATGTCTCGTCCAATGATTCCGTCTGTAGAAATCGGAAATTGTTCTTCTACTATTTGGAATACGTTTGGGTAAATTTTGTCACCTATGTTTAGTTGTATTATTGAAGTACCTAATGAGATTGTTGTCTCATTGGTGATGCCGTTTAATCTGCATCTGTTTTTTTGGTTTATTTTATTTATTAAAGTGTTGTTTATTTTGCAAATGGAGACGTCTGCTCCTGTGTCTATTAGAAAGGTTAAATTGCTATTTATATTAGGACAAAATAGTTTAATGTAATTTATTGAGTTTGATGATATATTGAATATTTTTATTCCGGGCGGGAAGTTTTTATTTTCTGATTTTATTCCAGACCGGAAGTGGCTTCGTTTCCCTGGTTGATTAATTGTATGTTATGTCTAGGGTGGTTCCTGTTGGGATTTCGTCGATTGTTATATCTATTGCTGTTACTATTATTGTATTGATTATTATTATTTCTATTTCTATTATGATTGTTTGTGTAAGTTCGATAATTGTTAGTTTGTATACTCCTATTGTTGTAATTATTTTGTCTGTTATAATCATTATTGTGGCTATTGTTGTAAAGGTTTCTGTTTCTGTTGTTGAAGTTGTTGTTACGGTTATAATTTCTGTTTATTTGATTATTAAAATTGTTGTTATTTTGGCGAAAGGTTGAATTTTGTCTAAAATAAGATTTATGTGTATTATAATGCATTATGGATTGGTTTGTGTTCTTATTTTCGAGTTCCATTACAAGATTTGTTGCTTCTGTAATATCGGTTGGTTTAGAGGCGAAAATAATGTCACGATACCTTTCGTTTAATCCATTTTTAAATGTGTTTAGGGCCTGTTTATTGTTTAAAAGTCTGATTACACTTTTTTGCTCTTCAATTGCTGTTGGACCTAATTCGTTTATCTGTAGTTCAGTTAATTCGTTTGTTAAATTTAGAATTTTATCCCTAAAGTTGGCGGCTGTCGATTTGTTTTGGGATAAATTGTTTAGAGAGTTTTGGATACTAGAAGTTGTGTTAATATTTTTGAATTTAGAAGTTAAAGTGGTTTTGAGTGTTTGGAACGATGATGGTATTTCATCACTAAGAGCTGTGCGTACGGTACTAGATAATTTAACGTGGTATACAAAATCTATAAGTTCTGACTGAGCGTTATCTGCTAATGATTTATTGTAAAATTCGATTATTTTCAAGAATGGAGCTAGATCTGTGAATTTTCCCCCGAAGACTGGAATTGTCTTCATTGCTGTACCTAAATCAAAAGAACCCATTTTAGTTTCTAGTAATTGATCTAAAGAGTTTTCTAATAATTCTTTGTTTATTTTTGAACTGGTAGCTTCTTCTTTTTTTTCTTCTAGTCATTGAAATATTTTGTTTCTTTTTTAATGAACTTTCTAATAATTCTTTGAGTGTATTATAGGCTTTAATAAAGTTAATTTTCTCATCCAGTAGTTCTGGGTAAACACTAAAAAATTTCTTTGCTTTATTAGCAAGTATCGAGAGCCTCTTCAATTTATTTTTAATAGTTTCCTTTTTATAGGGTCTATTAATGCATTTGTTAAAATTAGAGATATTTGAGTTTATTTCCTCGATAATGTCGTGAATGATAAGAATCGAAATTTCTGACATTAGGAAAAAAAAATTTGAAATAGAAATATTAAATTTTATGCATTATTTATTGAAAAAGTTTTTTTTTTATATATACTACATTATGCTACGTTTATTGTGCGGGATACCGTCTTTTTAATATAATTCTTGTGGAATCTATTGTAGACATATATTATAAAAGTTATTATGCAGACCACTCCAATCGTTGTTATGCTTTGGCCGTATTGTTGTATAATTCCGGCTTCCACTGTACTGCAGCTATTTCCCATTTCGTTGTCGTGCGAGCTTCCTATTCGCAATTTGCTGTTCTGTTATTTCCTGGATTTTTTTGCGGAAGTGCTCCTTCTCCTTTCCTTTTGCTATTAATAATAACCTGTATAGATCTGCTTTTGATTGCCTTAGTCTGACGCGTTGTCCGCCTCTGGTTTTCGGTTTTTTCTCTACTTCTGGCTGCGGTGGGGTGCGTTTTTTAGCTATTCGTTCCCTATATTGCGCTATCGTTAGTGGTTTGGGTCCTCTGAAGTCCGGTGTCCCTATTGGTGTCGGGGTGTATTCTGGAGCCTCTGTCGCTCGGTCTTGTGCCGGTTTTGGGATGTATTCTTCTATCCGTTCAAATGTTTTGTCGAAAAGGCGTTGGAATTCTTCTTCCCCGTTGATGTCGTCTATCTGTAAGTACTCCATGTTGAAGATTTCAGGTTCGAGGTCTGCAGGATCGCCATGTTGTGTTGTTACGTTGGATGAAAAAGAGTGGAAGTAATGTTCAAGGTAATTTTATTTTAGAAGAATATAAAGATTGTCGGTCGCGTTAAACGCTTACCTATTTTTCACTGGCAATGCTGCCGATTTTTGAATGGCAAAGAGTTTCCTAAGCCCGTGGCAAGCACGGAGAAAGAGTGTCTTTGTATAATCCAACTTAAACCTATTTATACAAAATAAATGCTTACCTACTTAAAATTACTTTCTTTACTTATTGACTAATATGCAAAAATCAATATATAAAAGATCAATGGACGTTCTACATGCATCATCATTTTCGCCAATGTTTATGCAATTCGATATGCACCTATTATCATGCAATAAGCGGTGTATCTGAATATGCACAGTACGTATATGGTATACGTGTAGAATCGTTTGCAAAGTATCTTAATGGGTACATATTACGTATTCTTATTCTAAATGACAATGAGCGGGTGTATCTGAGCGGTGTACGTATATTGTATAGTAAATGAAGGTTAATAGTATTATGTATCTGAAGAAAGTATTAATGAATGGAATATGTGAGTTATGTTGACTTTTCAACTATGTACTTATATGCTATGATATAGATACACTACATACACTAGATAGATACACTACAAGTCAATGCAGTGGATTAAGGTGGGGGAACCATCTCCAAAGAAGGCAAATGTCGTTCTTTCTGCCGGAAAAGTGATGGCAACAGTTTTTTGGGACAGCCGTGGAGTAATTATGGTTGATTACCTCCAAAAAGGTAAAACCATTAACGGACCCTATTACGCTGCGTTGCTGGACCAATTGAAGATGGGAATCAAGATGAAATTACCACACTTAGCGAGGAAGAAAGTGCTGTTTCATCAGGACAACGCGCGAGTCCACACATGTATGGTGGCAATGGCGAAATTGGATTAATTGAAAGTTCGAATTACTACAACATTCACCCTATTCACCAGACCTCGCTCCAAGTGACCTTTTTTGTTTCCAAACTTGAAAACATTTCTGGATGGGAAATACCGAGGTTGAAGAGGCAGTTAACCTGTATTTTTCAGGTTTACCTAAACAAAATTTTTCTGATGGTCTGAAGGGTCGGGAAAAGCGTTTGAACAAATGTATTGACTTGCGTGGATACTATGTCGAGAAATAAATTTTTGTTTGGCTTGAATTATGTGTTTTTCTTTAAAAGGCCGGAAACTTTTTAAATGAATGACCCTCGTAGCATCGTAGATTGCGACTCAACCAAGTGAGCCACAGAACACATAATTATGCGATGGGCTTAATTTCGATTGGTTTATATTTACTTAATGGTTGTGGTGGCACAGCGGGAGGGGGAACGAGTACAACATTTTTTAAAGGGAGACGAAATTAGCACATAATTATGGGATAAGTCCTACTTTGATTTTTGAAAGTAGTAATTCCAGCATCACAGACGTCTTTTTAACATGATTTCACGTTACAGTGTTTCAACTGAACTTAAGAATATCTAAGTTAAAATAACTTTTCCTACAGTTATTTTGAAGGTGGTTAATATCTTTAAAAGACTGCGAATGAGGTTTCACGTCGTCAATAATGTCATGGTCAAGACCTTAACAGCTTCCAAATTTTCAGTTAAATTTTTCAATTTAAATATTAGTTTTATGATTTTACGCCGAATAGCTCTAATTGTTATAAGTACATATGCACATTCGATGGACGTGATCGTTCGGTCGCCACTCTGTGAAATAGACACTCATAGAGAAACGAGTTTCCAAACTCGGCACGACTCGTTGCAAGTTTATTATTCAGAAGAAGATGATAAGAAATATTCTTATCGTAGAATAATAAACTAACAATGCGACTAGGATAGGAAGTGGTATGGCTGACAACCGTATCACACTCCAAATTCAGTTGTCTTTGTAACGTTGATGACTACACACGGTAGTCATCAACGCACAGTGGCGTGCAGTCCATAGATGCGGTGGATGCGCCGCATTCCCTAAAATTTTGAATTCATAAAATGTATAATACTTAATATTATACAGTTAAATAATATGTATGTATCTACACTTACATGTAAAATATATGCCATAATCTAACACACGAATCTAAGGTTTAACAACATTTGTTAGATACATATAAACATACCCAACCCCAATAATCGAAGATATAAAACTACAACCCTTAAATTCTAAATGCATATGTACATTGTACTAATATACGACTATGTATTTGCTCCATAGAAACATCGTTCAGTGTACTCAACTCACTTTTCCACTGGATGCGAAAAGAAACCTTCGCACAGCCGTGCATCCATTCGAGCCGAACTTCCGTTGAGGCGATATATGGTGCTTGTGTACTCTCCGTACCATTGGGGATGCGTAGACCAGTCCCCTACACGAAACGCATCCAAGTCAAATTCTCTGAGCTGTGCAAGCATGAATGAGAGAAGATAGAAAAGAAAATCTGGCGTGCAAAGCTCATCTAACATGTTGGTATGGAGAACGAAAGAATAAAAAAGGAGAAAAATGATTAAGGGAATCGGTTGTGCTAGAATCGAGTGAACGCATCTGTAAGTGATTTCGTTATCATCAGTTTCTGTACGTTCAGGGTTGAGTGATAAATATTAGAATAGGACGTTTTACTGTGAAAATTAGGTCTGTAGCAGTATTTGGTTAGACTTTGAGCTTATTTTATTTCGCAAATATAATATTTTCAGTATAACATTTTGAATAAAAAATTCAACTTTTAGAATTGAAAAAAAAGGTTTAGCTATCTCAGAAAAAGACTGCGTTTAGAAAATATTGGTTCCAGAGAGAGAGGTTTAAATGTTTACTTTTTTAATGTAGATATGTACATTGAAATACACTTGTTACCTTAGTGATTTTCTACCATGAAATCTTTTGACATTTTTATGTCTTGACTCTGGCACATAAATCGAAAATCGTCACGAAAATTGCAACGAAAAAGCGTTACGTTTTTGGCATTACAGGTAGTACCCTGTGAATTTTGGGTGCCATTCAAAGTTTCAACGGAAGTTGGGCTAGGTGCTACCCTGTGAGTGTTGGGTGCCATTCAAGGTTCAACAGAGGTTGGGCTTGGGTTCAATTTACGTTCAACTTGAGTTCAACTTGGGTTCAACTTGGGTTCAACTTGGGTTCAATTTGGGTTCAACTTGAATTCAACTCGAATTCAACTCAAATTCAACTTTCAACTTAGGTTCAACTCACGTTCAACTTTCGTTCAACTTTTGTTGAACGACCCAAAAAGTGTTACTTTCAACTTAGGTTCAACTCACGTTCAACTTTCGCTTAACTTTTGTTGAACGACCCAAAAAGTGTAACTTTCAACTTAGGTTCAACTCACGTTCAACTTTCGTTCAACTTTTGTTGAACGACCCAAAAAGTGTAACTTTCAACTTAGGTTCAACTCACGTTCAACTTTCGTTCAACTTTTGTTGAACGACCCAAAAAGTGTAACTTTCAACTTAGGTTCAACTCACTTTCAACTTTCGTTCAACTTTTGTTGAACGACCCAAAAAGTGTAACTTTCAACTTAGGTTCAACTCACGTTCAACTTTTGATGAACGACCCAAAAAGTGTTACTTTCAACTTAGGTTCAACTCACGTTCAACTTTCGTTTAACTTTTGTTGAACGACCCAAAAAGTGTAACTTTCAACTTAGGTTCAACTCATGTTCAACTTTTGTTGAACGACCCAAAAAGTGTAACTTTCAACTTAGGTTCAACTCACGTTCAACTTTCGTTCAACTTTCGTTCAACTTTTGATGAACGACCCAAAAAGTGTTACTTTCAACTTAGGTTCAACTCACGTTTAACTTTCGTTAAACTTTTGTTGAACGACCCAAAAAGTGTAACTTTCAACTTAGGTTCAACTCACGTTCAACTTTCGCTCAACTTTTGTTGAACGACCCAAAAAGTGTAACTTTCAACTTAGGTTCAACTCACGTTCAACTTTTGTTGAACGACCCAAAAAGTGTAACTTTCAACTTAGGTTCAACTCACGTTCAACTTTTGTTGAACGACCCAAAAAGTGTAACTTTCAACTTAGGTTCCACTCATTTTCAACTTTCGTTCAACTTTTGTTGAACGACCCAAAAAGTGTTACTTTCGACTTAGGTTCAACTCACGTTCAACTTTCGTTCAACTTTTGTCGAACGACCCAAAAAGTGTAACTTTCAACTTAGGTTTAACCCACGTTCAACTTTCGTTCAACTTTTGTTGAACGACCCAAAAAGTGTAACTTTCAACTTAGGTTCAACTCACGTTCAACTTTTGATGAACGACCCAAAAAGTGTTACTTTCAACTTAGGTTCAACTCACGTTCAACTTTCGTTTAACTTTTGTTGAACGACCCAAAAAGTGTAACTTTCAACTTAGGTTCAACTCATGTTCAACTTTTGTTGAACGACCCAAAAAGTGTAACTTTCAACTTAGGTTCAACTCACGTTCAACTTTCGTTCAACTTTCGTTCAACTTTTGATGAACGACCCAAAAAGTGTTACTTTCAACTTAGGTTCAACTCACGTTCAACTTTCGTTAAACTTTTGTTGAACGACCCAAAAAGTGTAACTTTCAACTTAGGTTCAACTCACGTTCAACTTTCGTTTAACTTTTGTTGAACGACCCAAAAAGTGTAACTTTCAACTTAGGTTCAACTCATTTTCAACTTTCGTTAAACTTTTGTGTAACGACCCAAAAAGAGTCAAATTCGAAAAGCAAATCGTCGCGAAATAATGTATAAATGATTTCGCGGTTGCATCAGTACTGTACATTAGCATTTGTTGAAAACATGAAAATGTCCCACTGAGTTGCGGACTTGTACGCAAGCTGAACCGACATTCTGTAAGGCGACAGTTGACTGGCGATATTTAGCTTATTCTTCCACCTTAGCTCCATTGTGTTAATTAATGGTTGAATAATTAAAAACTTCTAGAATTGCTTACTTTAATCAGTTATAAATAAGTTACATCTTCATAGAAACCAAATTTAAAGTTACTTGACTATAAGGTGTTTATGTGCGAATTCCGGCAATACAACGGTCTAACTTTAATTTAAGGTGACGATTTAAAATCTTACTTGACTATGTTTGTCATATGTGTTTCTTGTTTGGTATCGAAAGGGTGTCTTTTTAGAGTCATACAAATCTAAGTTGAAATCGATCAATATGGAAAATTGTCCTCCATATTTATGGAATTAAGATTCATTTAAAGATCTCTACGGCAATTATTTCTGTTTACGATTACTTATAAATAGTCGTTGGGACCAATTTTCTACCATGCTATACTTTTGCGATCTCAAAACGAATTATGATTATTATTATTCAAAAGAACAGCTACATAATACTGTTTCATTCTCTCTGGATTACCGTAACTCCTAGTGGAGCATGGTGCGTTGATGACGTTACAAAGTCAACTGAATTCGGAGTGTGATACGGTTGTCAGCCACTGTTGTCACTTCCTAGTCGCATTGTTTGTTTATTATTCTACGATAAGAATATTTTTTATCTTCTTTTGAATAATAAACTTGCGACGAGTCGTGCCGAGTTTGGAAACTCGTTTCTCTATGAGTGTCTATTTCACAGAGTGGCGACCGAACGATCACGGCCACAGAGCACCAGAGCACGTTTCATTAGTGTAATGAAATTGGGTTACATCACAGAAACAAGGAAGCTAGATAGCAGAGATTATTCGATCATGGAACGAATCTTGCAAGCAGTTTTTATCCTTTCCTATATACATAGTAAGATAAACTATTTTATTAAAACCATATGTTCGTTATAACAATGTTTTATGTATGTACATTTGTGTTACTCTCTTTCCGCCGCATCCCCATTGATAAATGTCATTGCCCGCCACTGACAACGCACCATGCTCCACTAGGAGTTTCGGTAATGAAAGAAATAGATTACATACTTTTAATATTGCAACCTTCAAATGTTTATATCCTTAAACATCGACAGGTATTCTTTTGTAAATTTAATGCCGAAAATTGCAAGCCTACATATTCCCACTGAGGTCAAATCCTCCTGCAGATGAAAACTGAAAATGTTAGGGGGGACAGACACCCCCATAGCCCTTAGCTACGTCCCTGTGTGTATAGCACAGCTCTGGTATTAAAAAATAAATAAATTTATTTGCATAAGCCTTCCAGCCTGTATGAATAAAAGAGAGCAGAATCGAAACATCCCAAGCACAATACGCACAACTTCTTCTTGTGAACAACGATTTAATTTAAAAACAAAAGTTGCAATTAAAGTTGGGTCCTCACTTTTAGACCTGACTTTGATGCAACTCATAGCTGTCTTTCCCCTCCTAACTACAGCGCATTCACGTTCGAGTAAAATCTCAGAGGGGTACGACCGAGTAATCTGAGAAGGCTAAAATGCTGTTCTGCACTAATGCCAAAAAGTCACCTATGCGCCTACATTTATGTAATTTGTGATTAGTCGCGTCAAACCATTTATTACAGCAAATCGGTTATATGTAGATTAATGATAGATCATTTCGATTACAGCTTGACTGATCGATCGATACACGGACGTTTTAAGAAGTTTTGTCGGCGCACTAACGGATATCCTGTACTATTTGTAAAGTCCTATGACTGCTACCTGTTGTCTAGTGAATTTTACGCATATACTTATGTACAGTGAGTCACAGTAAAAGTAAGCCACCTTTTAGTTAGCATTTTTCCCGTATGATATCTCCTTTAATCACATTGGAATACATTATACATTTTTATATTGTAAACGTGCAGAAGCATGGGCGTAGCCAGAAGTGGGCAGGAAGGGGCGCTTGTGTTAGCACATAACTAGATCACAAATATAAATCTTTTCCTTCTTTTCCTGCGTTTCATTTCATGGCTTCTGAGCTGCAGAACACAATTTTACCGGTCACTCCATCTGAAAGGGATTTTACTGACAAACAGTATAAAGCTTCGCCTAGTTAGGAACCTTGTAAAGAACGAGTCTCATATTTCCGTGTCTTTCAAGTTATTTTATCAAGATTCATTTTGTAGCTGAATCATACCAGCGATGAATTTTTGCCACTTTTAATATTTTGGTAAATTTGGAGGAAATCTTATCAAAACCGTAAACCGTATTTATATAGTTTTAGCTAGCGTATGCTTCACACAATTTTCAGATGTAAAATGTAGCTCGGTAAAACATACGAGTATATCGAAACCGAAGAATTTTTTTTTACTAAAATTACATTTAAACTACGGATTTTTTTTTTGTGCAGCGATGCTTCTAAGATTCTGGTCAGGATGTTTCAATCTTGCTCAGACTATCAAAAACTGGCGAATATTGTATATGAACCTGTGCTCCATGAATACGATTCACACTCGTATTTTTATAAAGTTTGCAACGAATATCATTGATTCCTATATCATTTTTTTCTTGACCAATTTATAGGCCTGGGAGGGAATTTAGTGGTTGCGCATCTGATGTACAGTATTATGATTGATTTAAGCCCCTTCGAGGGCAAGATGGTGGTTGGGCCACTGAACCAAAAAATAACACCCAATGGCTTTTTCAACATCTAAATACAGAACAATTAAAACAGCTCATAATCTCTGATATGTACCTACTCATGATGCCACCATCTTAAACCAATTAACTAATTGCTTGTAAATAACAAATTAATCTGCCCTACTTTAACACTTATCAATCCACAGACATTTTAATTTTATAGCCTTTCATGCTAATACATCCTCCATTATCCCTTCGGTCTCATGTAAACAATATAAAACCACTTGGCCAGATTTCGACCCTTTAACCCTATTCCTACACCTTACCTCCTTGTTCCTGGGTCTTTCTGACTCTCTTTTTGTGAAATTATTCCTTGGACTTGGCACCCAAACATCCTACGTGGGCACAATAGAATATCTTCTTCCTTTCATATTGGTTCCGCGAACTGTCCATCCAATCGAGACGACGACGACAGCACCGACCGACAGCTTCGACTATAAAGTATAAAAGGTTTATACAACGAAAGGATTTTATATACAAAGTTCAATGTGCGGCCACCCTTTTTCCTGAGAAGGGGATAACTCGTTGTCAAACGTAGTAAAATTGACTTCTGTTCATGTTATCTACTTTGCCCTGTGTCGCGTCAACTCGTAGGTTAGGATGGTTGATCGGGCGCACGGGTGTATTTACATGAACCACCACCGACAAAAGGACGCCTCTTTAGTGATATTAAATCGGAAAATTCATTATCTGAAAAGCACTTGAAATCCATTTTCAATGTGGTGGCCGTGGCAGTTTTAGGCCCTTTCTCTCACACAGCCCATGAGAAAACCCTTTCATATAGACCAGGCACGAGTAAAAGGCGACCGATTTCAAAAGAAAAAATCAAAACCAAAAGGATGATTCAATCATCATCGCTATATGCCGGTTGTGAACAATGCCCGGTGTGATGAATGGAAAAACTGATGGTCGAGAGGGTGGAGCCGGGCTATACCCAGAATGGAATCAAGACGACACCAACGTGTTCTGTTTGATAAAAGTATATGCGTTTACGGTATTTAAAGTCTAATCGCTGAAGTAGTACTATGTCAATTTTGTACGGGTGTCAACATCTCAATTTCGAGTGCGTACTTAAAAGTGTTTTGGTCTCAAAAGGAGAAAAGGGATTACGCAGACAAACAGGCAAATAGACCCGGTCGAAGGACGTTCTTCTTTATTGACTTAGGATGTTTACCAGTAAGATTTAGTCACAGACTACATTGCAAATTCGATTAAATGGAAAATTGTTATTTTTATTTTCAGGGGAGACACTTGAGGCAAGCAAATTGTTTAGACTATTGTGGGCAATTTTTTTTTTTTTTTGAAGCTGAGGATTGTAGATATTTTTTTAATCACAATTTGTTCAAATCAACGTTACCATAGTTCACCACATCCAATCCAATGAAATTCCTGACTTCTCCATTATTATATTCAGCTACCAACTCGCTATTAATAAATAACCAGTTGCTAATCGATTTCACATGTGAATGCTCCTAAATAAAGCCCCCCATTGCCCTGTTATTCACTTCTGCAAATTACTAACAACACCCATAACAATAAAGATTGTTGCATAATTAAAGTTTCAATAGCTATCTGAAACATGTTTTTCTTTTCGCTTTGTGTATCCTTTCTCTTCGCAGCCCAACACTTTCAGCAATCATATCAGAGCACAACACAACGACGACGTTTCATACCAATAAGATATTTAAAAATATTTTCCAATCACACGAAAAAATGCTAAAGTGTTGAATAAAAATTCCCAAAGCAGAATCATTTGTACCCCCTGTCGTGAAAGTTCTTTTGACAAACAGGTAGGCAGCCCCGAAAAAAGAAACATGTTGGCTCATACGTTCTTGAGGCTAATTTTTGGCACCTCAGCCCAAAGAGACACAACCATACGTTAAGACCTGTCCAAGTCCAACTGTGAATTACCTGATCAAACATAATTAAATATTTTCACACTCGAAACAATCGTGGAATTCCATGGCGAGAAAATAAATGAAATTTAATAAATTAATAATGCAGACGGATTAGAAGCTTAAAGTCGTACATCTTATATCTGAAGAGGAGAATTCATTCGTCTACATCCATTCCAGCAAGGCGAAGGATAAAACATTGCGAATACAGGGTGGCAATATATTAATTAAATTACCCTCTTGGAAGATGTTATAATTTTTACAAATGGGATCATGATTCAAGTACAATTCGATATTTATGATCTTGACAGAATACAACAATACACTAGTTTTCATCTGATTCAACTAGTTTTCAGTGGAGGGTATCATGGGACTGCGTTTTGAGGCTCAACCAAATTTCACCTCCCCTGCCAGAAGTTATGAAAATATCGTTTTCAAAAGTTCTAATAAGCGGGGCTAGTGTGTGCTTGTTCGGATTGCATCCATTCTTGGATGAAGTCAACTCAATATTATTAGAAATATATCCCCAAAATATCCTGGCTCAACTTACATTTCTTTCAGAGTTATAGTGAAAACTGCAAAGGTCTGTAAATAACAATATCCAATTTCATTTTAGCCCACGGATGAAACCGATGAATATTAGTCACAACTCGCCTGTACTAACTGTTTTAAAAATTTGGCATCTCCCAATTTAACCATCACATAGACTTACGGGTTACTAAGGCTAAGTCTTAGACAATCGCAGAGCTTGAGCTTGAACATTCGACAGGAACAGTTATCAGAAAGTCATGGAAGTGCGATAAAACGGTCACGAATGTGTATCAACACTGGAGACCTTGATGGATATCATCTTCCCTATACAGAAAAAAATATTAAGGGTCTAGGATAGGTTAGGTTATGTTATAATGGGACTGACATTATATCCACGGCACACTTCCCATCACATCTGCTTCCTTTGTGATAACTAGAGCCCGGATTCTCGTGCAATTGTACGTTAATGCACTAAATTGCATTTTCAGGGTAGGTATATTGCACGAAATCGCACGTTTTAGGGTTTTTGAATGAAACCGCACATTTCCATTTTTTAGCCTCTTCTATGACATTTTTTCCAGAAATATGGAAATGTGCAGATTTTTTCTATATGCAGAGAAGAGAATAAAAGTAATAAAACTAGACAAAATCCATCGCCACATGGAAATTTCGTCAAACGCCAGTTGATTTTCATACAATTTTGCAGCTGCTGTTTGTGGAGTACATGTTAATTGATTGGTGGTTAACTAAAATGAAACACAAATAGGAACATCTGTCCCTTAGAAAACGATTCATTCACGAATAAGATGAAGCCAAAAGCTGTGCGATGAATCCTTAACTAATAAACCTATTTGAAATGAGCTAATCTAGAGAGCATTTTATGGGGAGAAGCTTACGTTAGTTTAAAATATTGAAAATTTTCCGTATTTAAGTAAAGATTTTCACGTTTTTCAATTTTTTACTGCACGAAGATCCGGGCTCTAGTGATAACACACGGAATAAATTATCCCGGCCGGCCACCCTAAGTCTAAAACCAGCTCGAGCGGGCAATGAATCGTTGATGTTTTCGAATATCCACGTTTTCTTAAATCGACAAAGAAGTGTGCCCCCAGAATCGATTTTCCTTTTAATATGCTTTTACATTGCACCCAGACATGTCCATGAACGGAGCCAAGGAGGCGGAGAGGGGCGCTTGCCATCCACCTCTCACTCAGATGTACGCAGTACATTTGTTTGTTAAGACTACACTAATTCTTAAGAAACGGAAAAATGCGGGTTTGACACCCAGAATTACACAAAAATTTCCAAACTACTAGTGAACAACTGCGTGTTGGAGGTTATCACTTGCCTACTGGTCTTATTCCGAAATCTTAGGTCGCACACACACGGAGAATGTACGGATTACGAATCCAACGAAACTCCGTATTACAAGTTGTAATTTTTTGTATACAGGGTGTCCGGAAACTGCCGCATACACGCACCGGATTGAGATTCCTCATATGATTTCCAGCAAAAAAGTTGTAGTGAACATACCCCCTTAGATTAGATTTAGATTAACCCTTAAATGCATGGGGTCTGAACCCACTATCGTAACTGACCTCCCCTTATGTAAAATCGGTCACTGAACATGGAATCAGCCTTTATTTTCCCAGAAAATAGCCCGTTTTCCCAGAAAAGCGAAAATAGTAGAATTTGTATTGTGTACCAAATATGGTACGCCATGCATTCAGACCATAAGTTGTAAATGAAAGACATTTTTCAAATTTCATTTAACCTGCCTCTTACTTTGATGGGAACAGTGCAAAAAAGAAAGGATAATTATTATGGAGATTTTCGATCGAAATTACAGTGGAAACTCGATATAATGAACTCCTCTTCATTAAAGGAAAGGTGGTAATTTCTATAGAAAATCGCGAATATTCAGTTTTTTTAAAGGGAGCTTGGGTAGGTGAGTGATTAGTTTCCTATTCCTTATTGAAATTTGTATGGATGCCTATTTGTGACATATCCTGGAAGTTGATGGAAAGTGGAGTAGGGGCTACTACCACTACATCCCCACAAACCTAAATTTAGCCATGTCTTTCGATAGAATGTCGCGAAACACTTCACATGTGTGTCAAGTGGTAGCTGTTGGATGCCCTTATAAAATATTAAAAGTGCGCCAGATCCGACTTGTATACCCCTTCGTCAACTACAAAAAACATGCAATTGATTATTTTGGGCTTTGCGTGCCGTCTAGCTCTGTACATGGGTATAGGGTAGGCACTCATCATGCTATTAACGCGATTAGAATTTGGTCTCGTTATAAAATAAATCTTTTATATAATAGTTCGTTATAAACATGTTCCACTGTTAAACGTATATCTCGAGACTTCTTTTGATTTGCCATAGCTCATGGGATTCCTTTCTTGAAAAGTATATGGATTGGATTGACTTTGCTAGGATATGAGCATGGAAATGAACTGCTGCTTGCTTTATAACTCAAATTTGTGCAGGTCACAGGACATGTCCACAAGAATTACATCCATGCAATTTTTTGTTTATCGAATATGGTACTCCACATATTCTTCTATATGAAATGGTTGACCCTAGAAGCACATTTTCTGAGGATCCTGACCGTGGATTTCCAAGACAATACCTGTCATAATGAAATGGTTTAAGAAATTGGATATCAAGGCGTAGCTGCTTGAATCCTGGTGAAAGTCCAAGTATCTTACTAAGATGTTAAGTACGGAAGCTCGGTTTTTTAGTTGCGTGTCCTAAGGAGAAAACAAAAGATGTGAACAATTTTTTCAGTATACTTGCCAGCTAACAAGACTTGGATTATAAGAAGCAGCTATAGAAACACTAAGCCCTGACCGGTCTGCTATAGAAAACAAAATGACAAAAACGGTCCTTCTAAATCAACTATGACAGCTACGTTTCCTTGGATCCTAACCAGGACTGATTAACCTATCTTTCATAAAAAATGGCAGTAAATGTCCTGGAAAAATGGATCGGTGGTATAATTTGTATGAAAATTTAGGTTATTTGGACCAGTTCTGAGTTCAATAAAACGCACCATCATGTTAAAAGATCTGATAATTAAAACTTTATGAACATATCCTACTCTACCCAAGCCTAAAGGAGAATAATTTAATCAAGTAACAATGATTGGAATGAATGTATATATATTTCTGAATATGCCCCACTGCATGGTGTACCATATATGGTACGTTGCAAAATTAGTGCAAACAATACCTTTGGTGACTTTTTTGGTCAAAATTTCAAAAGAATCTCAAGAACACATTGCAATTTACTCACCAGTATTTTTCTTTTTCCAAATAACGGTAAATTTTGCCGATTTTTTTTAGCTCTAAAGAATAGCTTTTAAAATTTCACAAAAAATAACGTTCGTCCACTTTGACGACGCACAGACAATTCAAGGAAAGCTTCAGGAAGCCAAAATTGAATTTATGTGAAAGCCTGTTTTGTCTACTTTGGGAAAACGTAAAAAAAAATCAAAAATTTAATAATCGCTAGACTTTTACAGGAATTTAGCCATGTACCATATATGGTACGCTATGCATTTAAGGGTTAAATGGGGGCATCGGCATATTTGCCATAAGCACTGCGACCGGTGGTCTATTGTGCCATTGCCCGCGCTACAGGTTAGATAAATTTATCTAACCGACATCTGTCGATAAATCGATTAATTTGTCCCATGCTAAGGGAGGCGATGTCCTCTGAGAGAGGGAAAGTTATGCCAAAGCATTCCTCCCGTCTCATCGCCAGTCTTTCACACTCGCAAAGTATGTGAGTGGATGTTTCGTCATCGGCCTCGCAGAAACGGCAGGTCGCGTCTGCGACTAAGCGCATGGTTCTTAAATGCCCGTTCAGACGGGAGTGGCCTGTAAGGAGGCCACTTATGATTCTGACTCTGTTCCTGCTGAGCTTAACTAAATCCAGAGTGCGTTTCTTAGAGTAGGTCGCTACGAAAAGCTTCGACTGCCTTAGTCCTGGAAGGGCCTCCCAGCATACGGTGGCTGTCGTCTTCTCCCACTCAGTGATTTCGTTTCTGCATAGACACAGTGGTATTCCGCAGAAGGGTTCCGGGCCGCAGAAGGGGCTAGCAGAGGCTACCCTAGCGAGTTCGTCTGCGAGCTCATTCCCTTCTATTCCAGAGTGTCCGGGAACCCATAGGAGTGTAAGATCATTGCGAGATCCTACAGATTGAAGTATTTCCTGACATAGCCATACTAGTCTTGAAGTAAAGGTATGTTTTGTAAGAGCTTTGATAGCCGCCTGACTGTCGGTAAAGATCGCTATCTTCCTGTTGACGTATACCCCCTTAGCTTAACCCTTAAGCTGCCACAGGCATTTGAAGATTTTTGAAAAAATCATTTTCTTGCACGACTTAAAGCTCAATATCTCCAAAGCTAGAATAGTGAAACAAAATGATTATTACAGCCAACAAATTTACCTATAAAATAACTACACTAAAATCCGATAAGAGGTTTGGTTTTTACAGAGCTTCAAAGTCAAATTTGTGTGATTTGACCCAAAAACAATATATTGTTTCATCTCAATTTTATCCAACTTCTGCCAAGGAGAGGTGCTTGTACGATTCTTTAAAAAATTGGCGCATGCATAGTCTTACGATTATATTATCTTTCCTGCATCATTTTATTCTAGCTCCATTCCAACAGTTTTTATACGTTAAGTATAGAAAACTAGGGTTAATTTTAGCGAGAATTCAACACAATTCAATTCACACGGCTCCTAAAGATCTGCAATTGGTAAAATCTATTCAAAGTATGTCGAAATCGAGCCAAATTAACCCTAGTTTTTTGCACTTAAGGCATTAAAACTGTTAGAAATAGCTACGTCAGAATAAAATGATGAAAGAAAGCAATGATCATTAGACTATGCGCCAATTTTTAAAAGAATCGTACGAGCACCTCACCTTGGCAGAAGTTGGAGAAAATTGAGATGAAAAAATAGATTGTTTTTGGGTCAAATCACACAAATTTGACTTTGAAGCTCTGTAAAAACCAAACCTTTTACCGGATTATAGTGTGTTTGTTTTATTTTGTAGGTAAATTCGTTGGCTGTAATAATAATTTTGTTTTACTATTCTAGATAGTCTAGCTTTGAAGATATTGAGCTTTAAGTCGTGCAAGAAAATGTTTTTTTCAAAAATCTTCAAATGCCTGTGGCAGCTAAAGGGTTAAGCTAAGGAGGTATGTTTAGTACATCTTTTTTGCTGGAAATCACGAGAGGAATCACAATCCGGTCCGTTTATGCGGCAGTTTCCGGACACCCTGTATAGAGTTTCGTTGGATTCGGAGTCCATGGTTTCCCGTGTGTGTGTGTGACCTTAGAAAGATTTAAATCTCGCGGTCTTAGATATTCTGAGACAGGAAAGCTTAGAGACGGTTTTCCGCACGATCAGCGCCCTCTGTAAGCGGGGAAGCCGGGCGATCGTCCGGGGAGCCTAATTTTTGGGGCGCATCTTGACCAGCACTTTATAAAACTATAAAATCTGAAATTTGAAATTCGTGTTTAGTGAAAAAGTAACTTAATGATAACAAACCAGTGTTTTTCTTTTTATGCTCAGAATTCAATTTTAGTAAAACAGACAAAGTACCAGTAGGAAGTCGATATTGTCCTGCCGCCTTAAATAAAATTTCAAGAAACTGGAGTTTGAGCTGAGCAATCGTCCAGCATTCAACAATACATATTAAGTCTACTTAGAGTCTGCTTGGAATAACCTGGTTCCATTTTAGTAGATCGATTTAGTAGATAGTCTGGCTGGTCTAGCGGTTTGTGCGCGCACCTTCGGTGCTCAGGGTCATGAGTTCGAATTCGAATCTCACCGTGGGTCATGGTGTTTTTATACCCTATACCCATAAGATAGTATAGGGTATATTGTTTTTGTTACGACGATTTATGTAACACCTCAAAGGAGCCACCGGAGGTATGGCAAAGTATATATATAAATGATCAGGGTCGGTCCCTGATTCGAATAAGCCATGTCCGTCTGTCTGTCTGTCTGTCTGTCTGTCTGTCTGTCCGTCCGTGTGTCTGTCAGTTCGCACGATAACTCCCGAAATAGTGAAGCTAGAGTTTTGAATGTTTAGTGATAGTTTAATTCGCCCATATTTTTTGACAGAATATCGCTAGCGACCTGAAATTTTTATCAATACCTAATTGTGACATATGCTTGAAGTTGGTGCAAAGTGGAGAACGTCCGACTACCCCTACCCCTACCTCCCTTACAAAGTTATATTCAGCCATATCTTTTGTTAGAATGTCGCGAAAAACATCTAATTAGTATCAAATGGTAGCCTTGATATAATATTAAATATGTGCCAGGTCACAACCATCTACCCCTCCCCCCCCCACAAAAAAGATAAAATTGATTTTTTGGGTTTTGCGTGCCTTCTAGGTTTGTACATGGGTATAGGGTATACACTCATCGTGCTATTCGCACGATTAGAACTCGGTCTCGTTCGAACTCATGCGCTTGTGGCAGACTATGATCTCACTCAGATGTTAAACGAGTACCCATTTATGGGGATAAATAACACTGCTGAGCGTGATGCTGATCTCATTACCTCAACAAAAAGCAGATAAGATCTTGGAAATGGGATGTCACTAACACATCCTGCGGCCTTAGTCCAATGCTGGATTGTCGCCCCTGTTATTTATTTATTTTATTTTAGTAGAGATATATTTCGTTATCTCTCAGTTTAATCTCACTCAGAAATAACCGGGGAAATTAATGCTAAGGTGGTATGATGTGAGTTTTGCTCAGACCGATCATAAGGACGTACAACCTTGGGGCTTATGTATTTCAGTATGCAGTATTTCGTCGGCAGAATATAACTTTCCACTAACGACTTAGTAGTAGCACAACCAAGACTGGAGTTAAATCTACTTGAAAAAATGAATGACCGAGTTTCGTCTATAGTAAACTAATTGTGTGGATGACAAAAAGTACAGTGCGAAAATAGCGCTACTCTGTTTCTTGTGCTAAATCCTTCAGGGGGAGTTCTTAACGCTCCCAGCAACAAAATGTCCTCTCAATTCGTTGATAGGTTGTTGCTATGCTATAATCCCCTTGGAAATTTGACTTGAGTGATTTTGAGTCTGCCTGCAACATACTGGAAAACAATACCCCTTTAAAAAAAGTTCTTTTTTTTTTCAAATTTTCAAAATTTCTCTTGATAAATTTGTACTAACCAGCAGCAGTACGAAGCATTTAGTAAACGTCACAGAGCTTTGGAGTTTCGCTATAGGCGTAGCCGGGATTTCGTTCAGCGGGAGCAATCTCAAAATTTCCGCCTTCTTGATCTTAGCCAAAAAAATTTCAGGGAGTTGCAGAATGTTATTCAAATCGACAACATTACTTGAGGTTTAAATTGCCGATCCCATAAATGTTTATAGAAAAAGTGTTAACAATTTTAAAGCCAAATTTTAAGAAAGAACAATCGAGAATGACTTTTTCACGTTTTTACACTTTACATTCAACTCGGGTACACACCTTAGCTTGTCTACGCTCATTACTTTGGCTTTTAAAGCCCTTGCGAAAACAACACCTTAAGAGAAAACTTCAGGTAATTTTAAGGGGTTGGGTACGATATCCCGCCCAGCATATTCCCGTGTTTTGAAATCCCGACATTCAATATCTCGCCATTTCAACATCCTGCAAATTAAAAATCCCGCTCAATTAGAATCCCGTCTAATTAAAATCCCGCCAATCCGAAATCCCGCCATTTCAATAACCCGCTTATTCAAAATCCCGCTTTTCAATATCCTGTTTTTCAATATTCCGGTCACAAAAGGTTAGCATTCTTTCAAAAATCGCGCGCGATTTATGCAAGAATACTTACCTTTTGTGTCGGAATATTGAAAAGCGGGGCAGAAAAGAATACTTACCTTCTTACTACATCACATTTGCCGTTAAAATATTGATACTGCTATACAGATTGGAAAGTGAAAGCTAGTTAGTATTCTCTTATCAGTGAGGCGAGGCGGTGAGATTCAATTTCAATATTAGTGAAAATACCTATGCATTTTTCCGAATTGACACGAAGTTTGGAGGATGTAGATGCCAAAAAAATAGCAGATTGGTTTGCAATTAATTATATCCATGGGAAAAATACCAAGTCGGGAAAGCCAGGAAAACCAATGTTCCCGCCTAAGTTCTGGAGTATTGCTGACGCAGACGCAGCAAATTTTCCAAGAAATTAAAAATAATGTTGAGGCTTGGCACAGACGATTAAACTTTATCACAAGGAAAAGCCATATCGGTTTGTACCGGCTGGTGGAATTACTAGGTAAAGAATTGCTCCTAGCTAAAAACCGAGGGGAACAGTCCCGATCCGGGATATTGAAATGGCGGGATTTTGGAATCGCGGGATTTTGAGGTGACGGGATTTTAAAATGGCGGGATTTTAGAATGGCGGGATTTTGAGGTGGCGGGATTTTAGAATGGCGGGATTTTGAGGTGGCGGGATTTTGAAATGGCGGAATTTTGTAATGTCGGGATGACGTAAAGCGGGATTTTGATGTGGCGAGATTTTGAAATGGCGGGATTTTGGAATGGCGGGATTTTGAAATGGCGGGATTTTGATATGGCGGAATTTTGTAATGTCGAGATAACGTAAAGCGGGATTTTTCGGAAAGAGTGGGATTATGAACGGGCGGGATTTTGTTTTTCGGGATTATGTAGGTATCCCAATTTTAAGTCTTGTCCGGGGCGGCATAATTGCCTGAGCAGGCGCTGTGCACGATGATGCTGAAACTGCATTTCGGGCATTGGTATCCGAAACTGAAATACCCACGTGCGAGTGTCATTAATTGATAATAGGCGTGTTTTTTTTTTGCACTGCTGTGTAGGTTAGTTCAGTGTAGCTATACATGGGGTTACAATAACAACATAACCTGTAAGGATCATGTTGTTATTCATTTTTTTTTGAGCAGATGAAGGTTAATAAAGACAACAGATCAATTTCATTTTCATTCCAGTTCTTCAGAAATAAAATTCAATAATTAATTTTGTGCCACCCTGTATCTGCCTTGCGGACATACCAATTGCATTTTCCCTGTCTTGTTGACACTCATCGTTACCGCCAACATACAGTTTTGTCCAATATACATTTTGCACATACTTTGCCTATTGTCGTCTTTTACTGAAAAATAATCGACCCCCTGTCGAGATTTTGTATTTTACCACCTCAGGAGTGTGGATCTGTATAGTGGCTAATTCATCAGTTACTGCGCGTCTTCTGTTCCTTCGTTAGAATCAAAAATAGTGCCTCTGTATTCAATGTCCACCAAAATTCAACATACATATATGGACAATAAAATCACAAAAAGGTGTCCACGAGAAAAAGGAGCAACAAATCGTACGTTTTTTCGCGATACGTACTTATTTATGTTAACTAAGGAATTATGAGATCCAGAAATATCGTATGGATGTCTAAGTGGTTCTTTTCATCCAATAAATTTGAGAAGAACACACCCGGACCTTAGACCTCAACTATTGCCAATTGGTCTCGCGGACAGAGTTATAAGAATAATAATAATTTATGATAACTCGCTCCAAATTTTTCGACTATTATGTGGAGGCGAACCTGAAGTAATGTTTTATTGATTTGTAGTGCTCCTGACAGCGGGATACTATGTGAATATGATTGGAATACCAGACAAAAAGCACAGGGGGTTGTGACGATTTTATCCATTTTCACGGGTCGATAATAAATGACATCAAATTAACAGCAGCAAGTTGAGAAAATTTAAAGAATATTTTAACAGATGGTAGCTAGAATCTTATACAAATTTGTGATATACAATGTCGTTTTGAATAATGGAAAATCTGAAGTCAAAATATTGTTAACCAAATTTTCGAAAAAGTATAATTTGAATTTTAACGATTGACTGAAATTTAAGTCAAAGATATTCTAAACACAAATCTTGGATGTTTTTAGTTGGATTTTTTTTTATTCAGTTAGACTAAATTAATATAAATAACAACACTTACCCCATTTGGATGATTATCTTTATAAACAGGTTCCTATATCGCCGAACAGCTTCAATTTTCTTTTTTTATTCACTTCGATAAATTATTCATAAACAAATTTTTTTAAACTTATTTTGGCTTCTTAATTAATGACCACTTAAAGTGTCACATTCACTGCACATTTCATTTATTTTATGATATATTTTAATGTTTTTTATTTTATAATTTTTTGACTTATATTTTTTTTACTTCTGACAAATTGCATAGAACTATCAGATATGGAAATACTGCTTAAATTCGATTTTGTCTGATACCCAATTGCGGATCATTCATGCATTCACTTTTTCATTGAAGATCAATAAAATCTCATCTAGGTGATCTCGTTGGATTATCACGTTAGTAGCGGTTGATTCCACATCCATAGAAGTCTTCGTTGTAAAACACCATATACAAAACAGCCTCCGATCATCCAACTCGCCGTCCAGTATTGTCCTCCTTTATACGATTCGATCAAATATATAATTTTTTATGGCACCTGAAATACACGTTTTTAAGAATTTTTTATTATTTTGTTCAGAGCGTTTTTATTCAAATTGTATTCAGGAATAGATGATACACAATATGAATGATAAAAGGGGATGGTTTAAAAATTATTATATTATCATAATCCGCACACACAATACCAGGTGAATTGCTATCACACGAGTATTTTTTGAATGTCGCGGTAATAAAAATTGGTATTATCCGAAATGGTTGATATTTTTATTGGTGGTCCGTTCTTTATATCGAATTCGATTGTCATAAGTTTTAGCTCTTAATTGAAATGACGTCGATATTCGTATAGGAACATATCAGTATTTTACCTATTAGAAGCCAGGAAAGTTAAAAAGGGACTAACTATCGGATAAAAGCAAGCTCTCGAGTGAACGGTCGATACAGATATCCAGTCCGCGTACTGTGTTTAATTTGTTTGTTTGTTTGTTTGTTTAACTCACTTCCCATGTGAATGATCTCACTCAGATGACGAGAACCCATTTATGGGGAGCAGTGTTATTGCTGAGCATGCTGTTGATCTCAACACCTCAATAGAAAAGCAGTTAAGATCTTGAAAATTGGATGTCACTAACACATCTGCGGCCTTAGTTCAATTCCAATGTTAGACTGTCGCGCCTGTTGTTTATTATTTTTTTAAATGGTAAAATAAGAAGGTTCAACCCCCAGAAAAAAAAACTACTGAAATGTGTGCATGCTTCTGTATTTACTTCTTTATTAATTTTTTCCAAGGCTAATGTGAGGCAGTTTTTTGAAGTCTCTAGTGCATCAGGAGGATAAAATGATTTCACTAAGAACTTTTTGCCAACTCGTTTTTCTTGCCTGCTGGGCACAATTCTTGTGGAATGTACCGGTCTTCCTCGTCTGTTGACAATTCCTTCGGACATGACCCTTTTCACCGCAGTTTCAACACTGAATTGCATCTCCGTTGATAACTTGCCTTGATGGAGCCAGTCGCTGGCAAACACAATCATCCACCACCTGTCGAACCCACACACAGTTACGGGCGGCTTGCTTCGCAGCTTCAAATGTCAGGCTGTATGCAAGGGCGTCCTTGATCATCCCTCATCCGCTTATCAGCTAGCGATAACGCCTGTTGAAGTTCACGATCCAGGATGGCTGTAGTAAACACATCAACTGCTGTCTCGTTTCGATGCTCAGGTTCCGAGGTCGGGTATGACAAAAGAGCCAGCCGTTCAATGTCTTGAGCCAATTGCTGCAGTGTTTCTCCTGGCTTCTGTGTCTGGTTACGAAGCTGCGATCGATAAATTTGTTTCATGTGCTCGTCACCGCATCGCACATCCATCGCCTTCAAAAGCTCCACGTAAGATGTCTGCAGTGGGACAGGAATCGATTGCAGGATCTCAGCAGCAGGTCCTCTCAACGCTAGAACCAGAGCCGCGGCGCGCTCGCTATCGGACCCAGCAACCAAACTGTGCCTTGTAGATGTTCCAAGACATTTGTCCATGGAAAGGCGGTGCTTTCAGACTTTTAATCGACGAGTCAGGTATTATTACTGCACTTGTTCTCGATGTTTCTCGATCGATATTTGATTTCTAGAAATCTTAAACTACTACGCAACTCTGCTGGTGATGGTTGACGTTCGTTGTTTTTAAACGTTCCAGATCGTTCTTTAACATTTCGACTTCTTCCGCCACCGACTTTTTCTCGAGACTTCTCGTCGATTATTTTCAGGACTTCCGTTTGCTGTTTTTCAATTGATGTTCGATAACAACAAAGCAGAAAGAGGCAATTACCAATTTAATTGAATCAATTGAAAAACAGCAAACGGAAGTCCTGAAAATAATCGACGAGAAGTCTCGAGAAAATCAAGTCGGTGGCTCTACCGTATCGAGATCCTGTCCTTCATCTCTTAGTGCGTCCATCAGCCGAGCAAGCAACGCGCTTTTGTTTCCCGAAGTCGACGAATTCCGTTTGGCCAGCTCACGCTTCAATTCGGCCGTTGTTAATTGCGAGATATTACGCGGAATTTTTTTTTCTCGACTATAAACTGTTCACAGTTCAATTTGACACGAGTCGAACTGTCTAGAATGTTTTCGAATTCTACACGTTACGGCACTAATTCACTTTCGAGAAGTTTCTCTGGCCACAGTAGAACTTTCCGTCACGAACTTTCCCGAAAATTCTCGTGGAATTCTCGAATGTCCACTAACACACGCGATTTCACGTTTACCGGATCTCTTTACACTAGTCCGACACGATTGCGTTCAGTTTCAAGAATTTTCCGTCTCAAACTCTCCCGAAGGTCTTCATGCCGTTTCCTAATATGTCTCGCTAGTGGCACTATAGCGCCATTTGGTGCCAAGTACGGAAATACCATTTGGGTTGACGTATAGTCCAGACACATCACAACATCAATGATCATGTTTTATTCATGATTTTAATCACCCCAACAACAAAAATAACAGTTGAGTAGAAAACCATCTGGTAGTCTGGCTGGTCTAGCGATTAGTGCGCACACCTTCGGTGCACAGGGTCATGAGTTCACCGTGAGCCATGGTGTTTTACCGTTTCTAGTATTAGATAGGACCAAACAGAAATGACAATTAGGGTATCGCCTTGTGACATTAAGATTAATCTAAAAGCTTCGTTGACTCTTATTGAATGTATCTGAAGCCCTTTTCTCCCACTCCAGCCCCCGAATTGGCTCTTTTCAGTACTGGTGGAATAGATTGTAATTTCGACTTGATCCCATTCAGACGAACGTCGGTTTTATTGTATATTATTATAAAACAGGTTACACTTCAATAAAATATTCGTCAACGAAATAGATTTTAGTCCAAAATACAAGAAATTTCCAGTTTGTATGCACAACCGTTTTCTCTCTGTAATGTAATATGCACCACGACGAGTCTGTAATTTACATCATATTAACCAATAGCCTGCCATTGCAATCCGAATAGACATTCAAAAAAGAAAACAGCAAAAATCAATGAAATAGTGCAAACAAAATCATAAACATACAAAGTGTCAAGACTGAGTTACCCATCCCTACATAAACTGCGATTCCGGCACTTGTGTAAATTTTTTTTGCGAACATTTTTCACAGATTCAATTTAGAGATAAGTAAAAACTGATTTCGCAAAGTTATATCAAAAAAGTGTTACAAAAATAACGGGATTGGGGCAGCGCCCGCTCTAAGGGGGGGCAAGCCGGGCGGTCGTTTGGGGCGCCAAATTTTAGGGGCGGCTTTTTGGCTAGCACTCGAATAAAAAACAAGATCAAAAAAATCAATATCAACTTCGATTTAGTGGGAAGGTCTTCGGTTTGCTTTCTATGAAATGGGAAATAAGGAGTCGAATAAACGCTGAGCACATTAAGGCGTTTAAAACAGACTCCTTTGTGAGAAATGTTATCCACAAAGGCATTATTTTCATCCATAATTTGTTTGGAGTTGTTTCCATAATTTCCATTGACATTGCGCAGCATAATTTGAATACAATTCGCCAAACCTTTGCGTCAATGGATTACCTTGGTCCCGATTGCATTGATTCATCTTGCATTGGAGGGCAAACTACGAAGAAGCTGGTTTGGATTTTAGCAAGATGAGGGATCGAACCACAGAAAACATTGCAGAGCTCCTTAATTTGTGCTCGGACATGATAATATCGGAATTTGGCTATTTGGCAAAATAAATAGCTCTGATCTTATTCTCTTTAAAAATTCTCGAGATGGCACATTTATGAAAATAAGCCATGCGCGTGGAAAAGCCTGAAGCAATCCGGCTAATTGAAGTTTTTAAGGAATTTCTGGAAAGCAACTGCAGGAGGTTAGTAATGAAAGCGAGCACAATTTTTGAGGGCAGAGTTTTCTAAAAATGTATTGAGTGTTTTAGTGGAAAACAAAATTTCGCATTCATTTTCGATTTTTTTCATCAAGCTTTAAAATTTTTAAATTCCAAACAAACTCTATAAGATAAGGCCTTGCTGAACTGTGTTGAATTGCGCTTAAGAGTAGCTAATATGATAGCTGAACGGTCGCTCCGGTGATATCGTTTTTCGCAGGGGCGGCGCATAAGAACCCGCAGGGCCCGCGTGGCGGGGGGGGGGCACGAGATTTAGGGGTCCAAAAGCCACATGAAAGATTTCTCGAACCATAAAAACAGCACGACTGCGAAAAGCAACACTTCGACGTAGATATTTTTTGTAGACAAGAAGGGATACACTTTTCGAAGTCAAAACAAATGCTAAATTTATTGTTACTCTTTCAACAGAAAGAAAGTTGCATGAGACAATCTAGATCCTCAAATTGCATGGCTGCGCTATTTGCCGTAACTGCAGCCGCGGTTTGCAATCCGACCCACTCTTTTCCTTGCCCGCAGTACCATATGGGCAAAAAGATTCTTTAGGTCCCTCTGCAAATAAACTATTTTAAGAAATGTTAGTTGATAGTACCTTTTCTATAGGTACTTTCGGACTAAATTCCAATCCACATTGTCATGAACTGTCGAACACGAACAAACTAGTTTGAGATCGGTACTAAACTTAGTTCAAACTAGTTAGCATGGCCTATATACGAGTATCTCGTTGAAGACTAAAATATTTGATCTTGCTTGCTGTGCAGAGGTCACATTTGGTTTGAAAGGAGTCTTGCCAAGATTGAACTTAATATTAAGTACAAACCTTCTTAAAATTGAAAGATTTAAATTAGAGCACATTTAAATTTAAAGCTGAAACAAGGGATAGAGTTCAATTAATAACATGTCGCTTTTTTCAATTGTCTAGCAAGTTACAAACTTAGGCCGCCCACACACGAAACGTCCGAATAAATTTTTTTGATTCTTCGTTTTGGAAAATTCATGCATGTTCTTCGATTTTGACAGAACGACAATTAAAAAAAAATGAATTCGGATTAATTAATTAAACGTTAATAATTTAATTTAATAAACGTTGCAGCAAGAACGCTATTCCCAATATAAGAATGTAAAGAGTCAAAGTAGCTCTTAGCAAAGTTATTTTAGTACGACGTTCTTAATTTTAGTGGAAACACTGTAACGTTAAAATCATATTTCTAAAGAGGTCGTTTAAGGTCGAGCCACACTTTTTAGTCATCAGTTACAGTAATTTTCCATACAAGTTCAGATTGTCATTTAATTGATTGACTGGCAATCTGTCAATTTGTATGGGAAATGACTGTGACTGATGACTGAAAAGTGTGGATCGGCCTTCAGGCGTGTTTTCGATTGATTATTCAATCGAAAACACACTGAAATTTCACTGTGCTTTTTTTCTGAGTGTAGAGGGCCCCCTCAAGAAGTTGTCGGGAGGGCCCCGAGTGAAGTTGTTCCGACACTGATTTTTTGTGCTCGACGAAGCCATGGTGACGGCCGAACTCACGACAAAATTAAATACTCCTAAAAATCCAGTAGTTCCAAAATATCGGCTGCACTAACAAAAAAATGTTCAAACAATTTAAAATGTGAAAAAAAAAACAGAACTTACAACTTATTTACGCAAGGGGGGCATGAACTAAAAAAGATAAGGAACCACTGATCTAGATAGTATGGATATCTACTATCAATCTGTTTGATACAGTACCTAAGGGGCGGCAATTTGTCCTCTTGCCCGGGGCGGCGTAAGTGCTAGAGCGGGCGCTGGATTGGGGTAGAAATTGTCATATCTCCCCGGGTAGATACGCATGAAAATCAACAAAACTCATATATATGAAGACATTCTAAAATATTTACTTTTTCTTACTATCCGAATAAAGTATGAAAATTATTAATTGAATGCCTCCTAACATTTTGATTTTTGGTGAAAACTCGCTAAATTATCAACGAATAAGATAATTGAAATATCTACGCGACACGGTAGATACTACGAAAAAGCAAAGGTAAACCAAACTTCACCCAAGTGTGTTCCTAGTAAAGCCTCAAAACATATCCAGGAACAGATGGAATCAGAACATGTCATAGCGCTGCGGTACAAATTATTAACACAAAAGAAGCTTAAGTTTCATTCAAATGTGATGGGTATTCAAATTTCGGCCGAGCGCGAAATTACCTTCGGTCTCGTTATTCGGTGCTATTATGCGATTCTCCAAAAAATTTGCCAGAACTACGAATGTCCATTGTAGCCTTTGGTTTTAGTGTTTACATGAATTTAACTCTTTATATCTATCCGCGAAAATATAAACTTTCTACTAATATTACTGACAAAAAGTGTTGGGCTAGATTCGATTTTTCAAAGCAAGTTGAAACTTCAGATCGGTTTTTTCTCAAAACCATGAAAAAGTAAATTCCCGGTTCCGGTATTTTTCAAGCTGTATTCAATTTCTCTCTTTAGTCTTCAATTGTTATGATTACCCATGCATAGTTCAACTAGCATCTAGCGCTACAATAGACCATTTTAACGCCGCACTAGACATTTTTGCTCGGGTACTAACGATATACTTTTGACAATAACAATATATGAACATAAATGTACTTATAACTAAGTTAATGCTCATTAATTGAGTTAACTACTAAATCAGAATGCAAGCTTTTTTATTACTTATGTACTGCCTGAATTTAATTATATTAATTTAACAAAATGTCAATTTTTAGTCGATGGAATTTGAATGAAGGCATTTTTGGTGTTTTAAATTTATTGCTCATTTTATTTGAAAGTGACAGCGATTTTGATAATTTTGATTGAATTGATTCTATATCATAATACTGGGTACAGTCAAGTAGGATGTGACTCTGGAAAAAAAAATCGAGTCGGCTGATTATCGAAATTATTTTATATTATAAAATTATTTCGATAATCAAATTTTAATGGTGTGTGTTTAAGTCTAAAGAAAAAGACTAACCAAGTATCCATTACCATTACCATAAATATCATCTTAAGCAATGTCACATAATGAATTAAGATCTCTACGGCGTGTCCTGAGGCTCAAATTAGCCGTTTCGTCATACGTTATTAAAAGTTCTACACTATCAATTCAATTTTTAACATTATTCATACCAGTGGCGTGCGGTCCTGAGAAGCGATGGAAGCAGTGCTTCCCTATCTTTCGTTCCCTATCTTTCATTTGCTAATATATTTAAAAACACAAAGCACAATTTAATAAAAAATTAAACAAAAATCATATTTTTTAGCAAAAACTTATAACTCTTCTAGGGTCAATTTTATAACATGTCAACGTAAACGAAAAAAAATATTCTAGGGTTAACTTAAGATCTAACGTAAACATCAACCAAGTACTCGTCAACATGTGCCGCTTCACGAAGAAGCGCCAAACTTCGTCGTTTCTGCTATCCATTGAAAACTGTTCGGCTGTTGAATTTTCGTTTTTCGTCGTGACAGTTTTGGCATGCAAGCTTGGATTGCCGGGAAGCGCAACGAACATGCGCATAAAGTGCTTTGCTTCAAATTGGTGCATCATGTTGCTCGTAGGTAGAGGGAGCGAGTTTCAAGTTTTGCAAAGTAAAATACACTCTGCTCTTCTTTTTGATGATGGGGAATTCGATACATTTAGCAACATTGTTGCTCCAAATATTTTTATGAAAGAAAACGTAAACGTCATTTTCGATATAGATTGTTGTGTGTTCGTTGTGAAAATTTCGTGATACAGGAAAGTTTTGTTGATTTTCGAGAGTTCCGGTGTGTTACTATTGTGCGTTTCTGTGTTTTGTTTTGGTTCGGGATTGTTCAAATTTTTGCGTGTCGCATAGTGTTGTGCAGAGAAATAGAAAATTAGACTTCCGGTTTTCGTTTTAATTTGTTCGGTTTGTTTTGAGTTTTTCTAGAATTGTGCTGTTTGGAAAAAATGGAGCAGTGCATTTGCATTGTGTGTGAAATTTTGGAAGGTGGTTTTTCTAAATTTACTTTTCCACGGAAAGTGGAAATTATAAAAGCAGGTAGGAACATGCCTGCCATACAATTGGAGACAAAAGTTTCCCAATCAAAAAAAAATTTTACCAGACATTTTAAAATGGAATTTTATAATAAAATCAACTGGTTGACTGGCTGCGCATTTAGAGGTAAGTTATTCTGTTGGCCATGCTTGCTGTTTAATAACAGTGACAAGACTCCATGGAACTCTGGTGGGTTTGCTGATTTAAACAATTTGCACAAAAATGTTAAGAGACATGCCAATAGTAAGGGTCATTTAACAGCCGTAATAAAAGAGAAAACATTTGGAAAAACCCGTATTGAGCACAGCATTGATAATCAGCTAAGGCTTGGACATAAGAATCACAATGAACTTGTGAAAAAAATCGGGACATATTAAAACGGCTAATTGATATAACTTGTTTCCTTGGAGAACATGAGCTAAGCTTTCGAGGGCACAGCGAAAATAGGGATTCAGCGAACCGGGGAAATTATGTTGACTTAGTTGAATTAATCGCCAAATACGATGAACTTTTAAAGCATCACTTAGAAAGTTCAAGTGTATTCCAAGGGACGGCCAATAGAATACAAAATGATTTAATCAAATCAATAGCCCATGTTGTAATTCATAGCATTAAATGTGAAATAAAGAACAGTTCATTCATTTCCATTATACTGGATGAAAGTACTGACGTAACAAATCTCAGTCAGTTAGCTATTGTTGTGCGCTACGTCAATGCAAGTTCAATCGTGCAAGAAAGGTTTTTAAGATTTCTTAATATTTCTTCCGATCGTACAGCTGAGGCTATGCACAAAATTGTTTGCGATACAATTGAAGAGCTTAACTGTGGTTCAAAACTGGTTGGGCAAAGCTACGACGGCGCAGCTGTTATGGCAGGTCACTTGGGGGGGGCTTCAAGCAAAAGTAAAGCAAAAGTATGAAAATGCAATATTCATCCATTGCTTTGCTCATAGGCTAAACCTAGTTTTGTCCCAGGGCGTTGGATTGATTAAAGAATGTAAAATTTTCTTTTCTACTTTAAATGGTCTCGCATCCTTTTTCTCCAAATCATCGAAGAGAACGAACGCTCTAGATATTCAAGTCCGCAAAAGATTCCCAAAAGTTGCTCCTACACGCTGGAATTACAGTGGCCGCCTTGTCCACCGTGTTTCAATATCGCGACGCTCTTATTTCTATGTTTAATGACATAATAGACAAGAAGGAAGACTGGGATCCCGACAGCGTCAATTCATCAAGAGGATATTTAGACTTGCTTGAAAACGATTTCAACTTTAATTTTTTGCTAACAGTCTTCTTTGAAATTTTTCCGCATACCGATGTTTTATTCGACGTCTTGCAAACGAAAGGCAATGATATTGGGATATGCATGCAACATATCAATGATTTTAAAAAAAGGCTACAGGAGAAAAGAAATAGGTTTGAACATTTTTGGCAAAAATCAAATATCTTAAATCTACAACCTCAAAGAAAACGAATGAGAGTGGACAATGTTGGCGACATAGAGGCTTCATACCGAAGGTTATTTTTTGCTATTTTAGATAATATTACGCACCATATCACGGAAAGATTTGAAAATTTTACTGAATTAAAATTCGTGGAATTGTGTAATTTTGATAAATATAAAAACTCTTTATTTCCCAAAGAAGCACTTGATTCCCTTAAACTTAATTATGGAAATTTGTTCGATTTGGACGCTTTACAGTCCCAACTTTGTGCTTTGTATGATTCTTCTGAAGTTTGCGATGAGAAGACACCATTGAAGATGATGCGATTTTTAAAGGAGACAGGTCTATTTGAATCCTATAATGAAGTGCATAAGTTATGTCAGTTAGTTGTAACGATACCTGCAACAAGCGCTTCAGTAGAGCGAAGTTTTTCTGCACTGAAGCGGATAAAAACGTATGTGCGAAATTCTACCGGAGAAGAGAGATTGTCGAATTTGGCAATAATTTCAATAGAAAAAGAGTATATAAAAAGTTTAGGTGAAAATCCCCAATTCTATGATCAAGTAATTGATGAATTTGGAAAAGCAAATAGACGCATAGAATTGCATTACAAATGAATTTATTATATAAATTATTATAATGGTAGTTACTGCCAAGACATAGTGTATGGTAGGAGCGGGTCAGCAAATTATACGTTGTAATTTGCGATATCTAATGATCCGCTCCCAGGTACGATTGTTGCCAATATATAAGGCACAACTTGTATACCACCGGACATTGTTCTCGGTCATGCCACTCCTGGCAGAATATGACACACCGCGAAGCAGTGGCATCTGATGAGACGCGGTGTGCCATATTCTGTCAGTCGAAACCGACAACAATCGTGCTTCATGCACTATTTTTGGGAAAAGAAAAAAGAAAAAAAAATTTTTTTTTTCCTTTTTTCATTTTTGATGGCGTATTCCCCGCAACTGGGAAAATAGGACGGCTGCATGCTAAGCATCTCGTACGTTGCGAGATGGCGATGGCGGCTGTCCACCCACACTATTGTCGATTGTGAATTTATTTATTTGGATAAATACATACTTTATCATTGTATGATAATAATTAATTTTTGGAACCTTCAAACCATTAAATTACAAATTCAATCGTGTTGTTGAGGATTCATACAAATTAATATCTTTTCTGCACAGCGTAACCCCTTCTGGGGTTGTGTTACTTCGAGTCAGCGTTTCTTCTTCATTTATTACAGTTAATTTTCTCGTTTATTTAAAATCCTATGTTTTTCTATATATATATATATATAATAAATATGCTGATATTTACCGCATATTCAACGACACGCAATGAAAGGGAGCCACCCCTGAAGTATTACCTCTTCTTTAAACCTACATATTACCTTTAATAATTTTGGGAGTAGCTCATTTTTAGACGGTAACCATTTTTTCTTTCGGTAACAATCTAAAAATGAGTATTTCCTAACATTTTTGAAGGAAATATTTATTTTGGAAGATGAGCTTATACTTGAAGAGTGGCTCACTTTGAATATGAGTTGCTGTATTCTCCCAAACGTTAGCAATCTAATGGTAAAAAAACAATCATTATACAGGGTGTCCGGAAACTGCCCTATAAACGCACCGGATTATGATTCCTCAGTTGATTTCCAGCAAAAAAGTTGTACGGAACATACCCCCTCAGCTTAACGCTTTAGCTGCTACAGGCATTTAAAGATTTTTGAAAACATCATTTTCTTGCACGACTTAAAGCCTAATATCTCCAAAGATAGACCAGCTAGAATAGTGAAGTAAAATGATTATTACAGCCAACAAATTTACCTGTCAAATAAAACTAACGACACTAAAATCGGATAAGAAGTTTGGTTTTTACAGAGCTTCAAAATCAAATTTGCGTGATTTGACCCAAAAACAATCTTTTTTTCCATCTCAATTTTCTCCAACTTCTGCCAAGGAGAGGCGCTTGTACGATTCTTTTAAAAATTGGCCCATAGTCTTACGATCATATCTTTCTTACATCATTTTATTCTAGCTCCATTATTTCTAACAGTTTTAGTACCTTAAGTGCAGAAAACTAGGGTTAATTTTGGCTCGATTTCGATATACTTTGAATAGATTTTACCAATTGCAGATCTTTAGGGCATTGTGAATTGAATTGTATTGAATTCGAGCTAAAATTAACCCTAGTTTTCTACACTTAACGTATAAAAACTGTTGGAAGTAATGGAGCTAGATCAAAATGATGTAAGAAAGATATGATTGTAAGACTATGCGCCAATTTGTCAAAGAATCGTACAAGCACCTCTCTTTCATTCGTCGACGACATAAATGTATTCTGTATTTCTTTACCTGCAGTATATAAGGCGCTTCCCATACATAAATATTCACCGCACGCCACTGATTCATACCTTTCGGAGCGACTACCATTAAATGCAAACGTTAAATACTGACACAACTGCTAATATGCAATTAGAAAACATCACAAAATGAATAATTTAAAAGTATCACCTTGTCTTATTTAATTTTTGCCAAAGATATTATTGTATCAGATGACAATCTTTCTCGTCACGTTTTCTCAATATATGTACGAGTATGTGATTAGAAACAAGTCTACTTAATAATAATAAATCCATCCAATTGATATTCATAATGCAGCACTATTTTACCAATTGTACCATCGAATACTCAAGGAAAAATTAGACGAAACATATGCGCTATTCCGATAAGGAAAGTTAAAATTGCCGACTTGTTTTTATTTCAAAACAAGTGTTGCATGTTTGCTAAAATAATTTCAAAATTTTAACAGCTGTTGTCGGCAGCTTTGGTTTTTTTTCATTTGTATATATCTTAGAATAAAAGAAAAGAAAATAGATTCCAATTGGCAATTAATTTATGCATTCATCTTCATTGTCGAAAGACGTTTACTTTTGGATAAAAAATGTAAATAAAATTTTATTAAATTTGTTTAAATAATATTGTCCATGACTCTATTGATTAGTTACTGAAAAACAAAATTCTGGCGCTGTTTTTTCTATTTTTTATTCTTCATAGGGCCAAAGGGCAGCTGCAGCTTTGCACCCCACACATAATACTTTTGTCCATTTTCTCAAATTTATTGTTTCTGAAATATACTCGTACACTCGCTGCGAAAACGAAACTTTGGACGCTTTTCCTTGAATCATTTTTCATAATACTCTATGATAATAGAAGGTCTTATGATGAATGGATCTGAAATCATTTTTCCCATAGTCTAGTACAGATAGCTCAAAACCTAAACATCCAAAAAGAAAAGAAATTTTTGATGCCAAATTGTTGAATACACTGCCTAATATACGCGGTAAAAAGTTACACTAATTTGCGCCATGGGTTAAGGGGGGAGGGGGTGGCAAAGGGGTGAAAATTCAGTTTCTTGCAAATATCTGGAAAACTATGAGTCTGACCTTAAAATGTCCTAAGGACGAAACAAACTACATAAAATTACCTTTGTAATGATATATAACAGTCTAGAGATTTTCTCAGAAAATTATACCTTAGACCCAAAAGTATTATAGTGAATTTAATTTTTTTTAGTTTTACATTTCGCACTGTAACTCTTGATAGAATATACCTACCGTCATAAGATCTTGTCCATATATTGATAACAAAATGCATTTGATTTGTACCAAAAATTGGAGTGCTCCGATCATTAACGCCCCCCTCACTCCTCCTAACATTTTTCAAAAAGGCATGCCTGTAGCTTCTTTGTAAATTGAGCCAGGCTGATCAAATTTGGTGGGATGCCTATTCTAAGCTCCATTATCCTCCCCACCAAAAATTAATACCATCGGATCAAAACTAAGGGTACCCCCCATACAAAGTGAACGAAAATTCTAAGAAATTTCACGTTTTTTCACTTCTAAATTCTATGTAAAATACAAGAAAAAAATGTATCTCTTAGAACGTCATTATAACAGTTAATTGTAGTCTTGTGAATGTATATTCCAAAGGTTGTACCAAGGCGTACGCTACAAGTATCAAAAAATTGGGTTTGAAGGTCAGTGATACTAGTTCTAAGACTATTTGCGAATATTTCGAGTAACGTGTACTAGCAACCTTCAAACTCGATTTTTCGTACTTCTAAGGCACGCTCTTTTACAAACTTTCGGATATACATTCAGAAGACTACAATTAACTGTTAGAAGGACGTTCTAAGAGATAACATTTTTTTTTCTATTTTAGGTAGAATTTAGAAGTGAAAAAATGCAAAATTTGTTAGAAATTTGGGTCACTTTGTATGGGGGGTACCCTTAGTTTTGATCGGATACTAATAATTTTTAGTAAGGAGCATAATGGGGCTTAGACTAGGCACCCCACCAAAATTGATCTGCCTAGCTTAATTTGAAATGGAGCTACAGGCATGCCTTTTTGAAAAATGCTAGGAGGAGTGAGGGGGGCGTCAATGGGCGGAGCACTTCAATTTTTGGTACAAATCAAACAAGTTTTGTTAACAATATATGGACAAGATCTTATGATCCTAAATCTATTTTATCAAGAGTTACAATGCAAAATGTAAAACTAAAAAAATGTAAATTCACTATAATACTTTTGGGTCTAGAGTATAATTTTCTGAGAAAATCTCTAGACTGTTATATATCATTGCAAAGGTAATTTTATGTAGTTTGTTTCGTCCTCAGGACATTTTAAGGTCAGACTCTTAGTTTTCCAGATATTTGCAAGAAACTGAATTTTCACCCCTTTACCACCCCCTCCCCCCTTAACCCATGGCGCAAATTAATGTAACTTTTTACTGCGTATATAAGGCAGTGTATTCAACAATTTGGCATCAAAAATTTCTTTTCTTTTTGGATGTTTAGGTTTGGGGCTATTTTGAACCAATTGTACTGGACTACCAGGGTCACCCCGGCTTTCCCGCTACAGCTCCCCAAATGGACCGATTTCGGTCATGAATGGATCTAAACTCCTTTACTATAGCCCTCCAAATAGGCCGTTTTCAATACTGAATGGAATCACCCATCATTGGTTGGGATGAAAAAAAAAACTTTAAAGCAAATTCCAAGATTACAATGTCTTCTACGAAAGTGCCCTATAAAATCGCCATAATTCTTACATATCCCATCCTGACTGACTTAGAAGCAGGAGTCCCACTCACGATCACTAAGCTTTAACTTGTCAGAGTCCTTTGGGAATTCAGTAACAAAAGCTGCAATTTACTTAAAAACACAAACAATTCAAATTAAAGGTAGTAGCGAGTGTGAACTGTATATACTCGCACAAACGAACCGGCATACTCGACAAATAACTGGAGCATCATGGAACAGAAGGAAAATGAATTTCCGCGACCTATAGCAATTAACGAAGCGTGGCCAGAAAGAAAATGCATAAATGAATGAATGTACACTGTACAGGCATATAATGTGGTGTCGACAATAAAAGACATAAGAAAAGGTATAATTCACCTCAACCTCAACTATAGTGCGCCACTTGTATTATGTACATACACGGAGGGACATTCTGACAAGAGAAAAAAAGAAACGGCCGGCACGGTGAGAATTTCTTTGAAGAACTCGTAGAACTAAACCTAATTTATGCCAAAAGAGCAGCCATTGAGGTTACTGCACAAGTGCCAGCCGCCCCTACCTAATGTGTGACCCATTATGTCGTCGACGAACGCGACGTGTTCGAAGACAATGGAAACACCATGTCAAAGCACCTGTTTCGTTTCTTTTATTTTTTTATTGGGGTTTAAAGACTTCTCCATTCAGAACACGGCGTAATCCATAATGGAAGAACAAAACGCACCTTGAACTGAATGAGATGCGCGTGAATGAAAAGATGGACGACGCGACCCATGGGCAGTTAAGCCACCGCGTTTTGTCCAGCGTAACGAATTCAAAGATTCTTCATGGATACGCTTATTTTGTGTGTTGTGTTTCGCGGTGCTACCATAAATAAAAAGAGAATATTGGTATGTATTAATTAGGGAATTAGAACAAAACGGGTCTCGCTAAAAATTAAAAGAAACGTCAATATTAGTTTAATTTAATTTAATAAATTTATCAGCAACAACAATAAAATAAAAAATAAAATTTATTAATTTATATTGAAATAAGGAAAAAAAATCTAGCTCCATTATTTATTATTCATCTCATAAGAAACCCAGTTTCGTTGAAAAGCAACTACATCATGAAGACGGATGGAAAACAACAAAATTAATATCCGGCGTTAACATTATCTACTATACCTTAACTCAGCATTTTTTCCCATAACCTCGCCTTAGTTTGTGTTTTTTTTTTAAATTCACTTGTAATGATTATTTGCTGACAGTTTTCATAAGAGATTACCATTAATTTGTTAGTTTTTTAGTTGCGGTCAAGTTAAGAAAATGAAACAAAAGAGAAAAAAATTGCAACTATGAGCTATACGAAATTCGATGGATATTTTAATGATCCCGGAAAATAAATACAGTAAAACACGGTTATAACGCTATTGAAGGGACCAACCGAAATGCGCGTTATATACGTGAAAGCGCTATAAAAATATTTAGAATGAAACATAATGCTTTGCCGATAGTTTTGCTTAGAAACTTTAATAATCCCTTGGGCAAGAGTTCCAGGCGACTAGTGCAATTCGGTGGCAGAATATCACTTTGGCGTTGCTCAAATAATCGACGTTAGGATGATGAGCAGGGCAGTGGTCAATGAAAAGAGCTATGTGTCGATTTTGTCTTGCCATTTTCCGGTCTAACTTACCCAGCCACTCTACGAATAAGCCACTTGTCATCCACGCCCGGTTTTGATTTTTGTACTCACAGGAAAAATACTGAATACCCTTAAAGCAGCGAGGCTTTTGCGACTTCCCGATCACAAGGGGTTCCAACTTGTCACTTCCATCTGCATTTGTGCATAGGAGAACAGTCAACCTCTCTTTGCTACGCTTACCACCATGACAATTATCCTCCATAAAAGCAAACACTTGTCTTGCAAGAGGTTGAAAATAAGTCCGAGCTTATCCGCATTATAGACTTCTCGAAGATGATAATCTTTCACAATGGTTGGAAGGACACTTTCTGTCCAAGTAGTCACAACACCTTCGTTGACATCTACAGTTTCACCACTGATTTGTTTGTATATCCCGTGACGTTTTTTTAAATCTCTCGATCCATCCTGTATTCGCTGCAAAATTGTTTAGCTCTAAAGTCTCCGCAAGTTCGCAAGCATTTTCCATCAAAATTGGACCCTTGACCGGCAAATCAGACACCCGAATTTGGCGAAACTATTCTTATAAGACCTTTAGCAGCTCTTCGTATTTTGCCGGGCAATTTTTTTTAAATATGTTCGTAAGGCGTTATAAAAGTGTGAAGTGTGACAATTTGGAGCGATATAACCGTGATAGCGTTATAAGACTTGCGCTATAACCGTGAAATATTTGCACTTAATGCATGGCTAAATTATAGGGACTAGGAAAAATGGCGCTACAACCGTGAAATCGTTATATGCGTGAGCGTTATAACCGTGTTATACTGTATTTTGTATGTATTTACCATTTTATTGCCCCGGAGGTGTATGTCCAGTCATAATAGCATTTCGAATAGAAAAAAATTTTGCTAAAAAATATTTTGATCGGAAAGGTCCCAAAAAGGACAAAAAAGGATACTCCTTAATCCTTGACCGGAGGTCGGCATGCAGGGTATCATATCAAAGGAACGCCGAGTACATTACATATCCGGTGTTTGTTTCCTGTTTCAATGACCCTCAACGGAATAAATCGAGCTTCAATGGAAAATTATAGCGTGTGTCTTTCCGTGTGTCTTTTTAAAGCCATAAATACGATAATAATTGAAGTTGACATTTTTTCTAATTTTTCAGAATCTAATAGCTGAAGATTCTACGATTAAATTTGCTAAAAAAATGATCGCAAAGCTCTGAAAAAGGACATATAACGACACTAATTACACACCATGATCGAACGTGAGCGTGTGGGGTGTCATATCAGAGAGGACGTCGAGTACATTCCATATCCGGTATTTGTCACTTATTTCAAAGACCCCCAAAGGAGAAAATTGGTCTCAAATGAAAAATGTTCGTGTTTCCCGTATCTGTATCTTTCCAAAACCGTAATTTTCCATTTAAGCCCGAATTATTCCCTTTAGTTTCCTTGAAACAGGAAGCGAACACCGGATATGCAATGCACTCGATGTCCTTTTTGATATGACACCCCGCATGCCCACATTCCATCAAGGGTTTTAATTAGTATCCTTTTATGTCCTTTTTCAGAGCATTCCGATCAATTTTTTTTTAGCAAATTTAATAGTATCGTACTTCTGCTATTATAGATTCTGAAAAGTGAGAAAAGTAACAACTTGTATTATTTTCGTAGCTATGGCTTTGGAAAAATACAAGGAAAACTCGATAATTTTCCATTTAAGCTCGATTTATTCCGTTGGGGGTCCTTGAAACAGGAAACAAACACCGTATATATAATATACTCGGCGTCCCCTTTAATATGATACCCCGCATGCCGACCTCCGCTTAAGGACTAAAGAGTATCCTTTTTTTGTCCTTTTTGGGACCTTTCCGATCAATTGTTTTTAGCAAAAGTTTTTTAGATTCTTTGGAGCCCACTGATTCAAAAACAACAAAAATAAGCTTTACTCTATTTTTTCTATTTGGAGCTCTAAATTGAGATATTTTGACTGGACTATTTGTTTAGGGCAAAATGTGACCAAGATTAGCTGTCGATTTTTACGAGCACACTGGTGCTACTCGTATTGGCATAATTTGTGCATTGTCATCTCATATGCTATATAAAAGGAAAGTAACGTCCTACACTGAAAAAATCATTTGCTAAAAACAAGACAAAAATACAACAGAGAACAGCCAAGGAATAATTTTCCTGATTTCAGATGTATTTTCTTATCTCACAGAAACAACTCTGTTGTAAAAAGTTTCCGCCAAAGAAAAAGTTGTCAGCCGCAAAAAGGATTGATATAATACAATCCCGCCAACATGCTCGCAAGGATATGCATTCAAAAGTGATTGAATTAGTTAATAGTTTCCATCAAAACAGCGTGGTGCGGTATGCGTCAAAATTTGTGAAATAATTTCCGCCGCGATAGACCACGCTGAATTTGCCAATTCGTGTGGAGTCTGTGTTGTGTGTACCGCGTAACGCACCCGCGCTGGTTTGGTGGAAGCTAATTTCTTTCAACGCTTATAGGCGGGGAGCTGACGAGGGTGCTATTTGCTGCTATGCTCTCCTCTTGATCAGTTTTAATCTCGAATCTTCCAGCCTTGTAAATAAAATGTGTTTTACAATTTTTTTTTGCTTTCCTTCGTATAGACGACTTTTCCCTTTTTTATACAATAAAGTTCTTCCGTCATTTTCATAAGATCGGTTTTATCCTGCAATTACACCTATGAAAGCTCCCCGCCAAACAGCATTGCAAGAAATTAGCTTCCACCAAACCAGCGCGGGTGCGTTACGCGGTACACAACACAGACTCCACACGAATTGGCAAATTCAGCGTGGTCTATCGCGGCGGAAATTATTTCACAAATTTTGACGCATACCGCACCACGCTGTTTTGATGGAAACTATTAACTAATTCAATCACTTTTGAATGCATATCCTTGCGGGCATGTTGGCGGGATTGTATTATATCAATCCTTTTTGCGGCTGACAACTTTTTCTTTGGCGGAAACTTTTTACAACAGAGTTGTTTTTGTGAGATATCATATTTTTTTGCAGTTTTCAATTGACAAAATCAACTTAACATAACAATAAATGAATGCGTTTATTTTCTTGAAATGAAGACGATATTCACTGCCCTTTTATCACGACCATGTTTGAGAACATAATAACAATAATAACCCTCTTGGTAACCTTTGTAACCTTAGCGTCCTGCGTAACCTGAGGTGTGTGTGTTTTGCGAACCTCTACCGTTTGCTGGAAGCTTTAGGATCATCGAAATGTTATTTTTTCATTCAATATTATAGTAATATGTACGTACTCTTATAAGAGACGAACCAAATCTGGAATTTTGAGCCCTTGCCGCCGCTCTTGCAGACGCTTTACAACTGAAAACTTTAGAGAACATATACAAGGGATTGTTCGAAACAGTCCTGCCAAATAACAAAACTATACGATTCTTTTCTAGGCATTTTTCGGGCCAATCTCCGACTTTTGCAAAATGCTTCCTTTAAAACATATAAAAAGATTTAAGCGAGAAACTCTATGTATTTTTTCACATTTTCCGCTGTATCTTTTTTCCACTCCACGGATCGGAGCAAACGGTAGCCTATGCACACCTTCACGACAGACTTTATCAATGGGAAAAGAGACCAAATCCCGAGATGTCCTCTGCAAGGCTGTAGCCCTGTCAATGAACGACAAGAACAACGAGAACAAGATTTTCGAAAAAATACGATTTTCAAACTCTTATATCTCCAGTGTTTTCCATCGTATCTTCTTGAAATTTTCTACACTTCGTAAGATGGCGCGAACGACAACCTTTACCGAATTTGAACACTCAGGACCAACCACAGTCCGAGCTACAGATGTCCGAAAACCCGTACTTGTTCCGTCGTGTAAACATAGTCTTAGTCGCTTCTCACTTTTGATTTGTTCAAATTTCTTCGTTTTTCTTTGGCGGGCGGGCTCCCGCGTCCCTAGATTTCAAGAAAAGTATTTGCTTAAAATAAATAAATAAGCATTATTCTAAGCAAAACTTTTCTTGGAACAAGAAAACATATCTTAAATCAGGAGAATTTTATCTTGGAACAAGAAAATATACCTTAAATCAGGAAAAATCATTCCTTGCCTTTTTTTTGTTGTATTTTTTCTTGTTTTTAGCAATTGATTTTTTCAATGTAATGTTTTGAGGACGGAGGCAATTAACCCTCTGAGTCTGGCTAGGCTTAATCAAAAGAATGTAAACAAAATTGTTCAATTCTTATTTATTTAGCAGAAAAAAAAAAACAAAAATACTTTCTTTGATTGAAAGCAATACAGATTGTCCTGGAGGACATGGTTGTGTGCTAAGACCACTGGTAGGTAGAGTCTATTCCGTGTGATAGCTGGAAAACCAGTTTTTAAACATAAACCGACGTCGAATGTTGTACATTTCCAGTACGATCGGTGGACCGATTTTGCTGTGCTGCAGCTGGCACCCTTTTGGGACCCGCAACTAACGGGCATGTGTTGGCATTGGTCATATCGTACCTCCAAAGGAATCGTTTTTTTTTTTTTTGTACGAATTCGGCTTCTGAGGACCTCCTCTTATGACTGTGCTAGGGCCAGTTGCGCCAATGGGCCCTTTAGCAACGTCCAATTGAAAACCTCAGGAAAATAGAAAAAATATTCTGTGCCACCATTTATGTGATTTTCTGTTGATTTTGTATACTCTTCAACATTTGGTGCTTGTCAACATACTCCATATGGGCGTTCTACTCTTGCACCATTTGAGAACAATTAATTATTTCAGACGACTTTTGATTTTCTTTGCCGATTCATCCATTTTAACGCGCCCAGCCCGTCAGTCAAAACTCTGAAGTCATTTTCTGATCCACGTTTAGTTCTGGGAACATTATTCTCCCTTTCCGAGTACCACAAGCGTAAATTTCATCTGCTAGCAGGTCCCTTTGTAGATCCACCGAATTAAAAATCGAAAAACATACCTTATGGTTTCCGCCAACTAAATCTCTACCTAATTCTTTTATCACTCGATGACCCAAGTTTTCCAGTAGCATTCTTGACCTTTCCTGTGTAAATTTGAAATTCACACATGTACCCGGTGGAATTAGCACGTATTCACACTGTGTATTCTCTTTTGATTGGCTTATTTGGCATGTACTAACGTATGGAGCTCCTTCCCTTGAATTTTATCATTGACTCGTCATTTAATTGATACTCATTGGGTTTCATTGATTAACGAAAGGTTTTAGAAGGGAAGGCTCTGTTATGAGTGGTCTTATTTTATACAGTTAGTCGTAATTTGCATCCTTCCTCGAAATCCCAACATTTACCGTTGGCGACAAAATTTATATAACCACTTTCGGCATCCTAGTTTGCATACTTGTTATCCTTCAATATATTTTTATAACTTACCAGCCACTTTTTATAATAATTAGGAAAATCTTCAGAAAAAACACACTTTTTCACAAAAGAGTCTTAAATGCGTGGGCATTTCCTGGAAGTTGGATATTATTAATGCTCCACTAGCACACCACCCAACAAATTTCCTGAAAACCCAGACATTAGTAGTCATTACATGATTTTTTTTTGTTTCTCATGTTTTTATGGGGTGCAAGCTCGAATCCGAGGCTTCCCATTAAAATTTCCTTGCGGAACAGAACCGAAATCCCCAAAATCTTCGGAGAAACTGTACATTTCTGGGCAAACCTTATCGTGAACATGTGGTATTTTGGCCCTGTTTTGTAATAAAAATTTTGGCGCGAAGCTCCGGATTCAGCTCAGCACCACAAGAAACTTAAAAAAAAATTCTCCACCACATTTGACACTATAAAACAAAACTGATTGTTTGTATCTTTGTTTTTAATTACTTACTCTTCAACAGAAGATACCGCTTTAAAGTGTCACTCCTATTTACCATCATGCCTCACATTTTGCTCTGAGATAAAGATTGCAGAACGCTTAATGCATGACAACAGTGGCGGAACAACTGGACTCGAGCCCTCCGGCTAATTTCAGAGTTTATTCCAAATATAGCTTGAATTGAAACACACTCTGGTTCTAGTCTACGAAAACGTGATTTTTTTTTGAACGTACAAAAATTATTCAATTAAGTTTTTGATATGAATTTTCGCTTATTATTCCCTTCCTTCGCTCATAGAGTGAAAGGGTATGTTAACTTTGTCATGAAGTTTGTAATGCATTGAAGGAAGCATCGCCGACCATACAAAATATGTATATATGTATATGATTAGCGTGACGAGCTGAGTCGATTGGACGATGTCCGTCTGTCCATCTGTTGCGACGCGTTTTACTCGGCCAATTTAAAAGCTATGAAGCTGATTTTGCAGAAATGCTTCTTTTTACAGCAGGCAGTTCGTATGTTTAAAATTGGTAAAATCAGACAAACCCAACCCCCCAAATTAGGTTCTTCTAAGAAAAACTTTTTTATTTGTGCACCAATTTCAACCAAATTTTACACAAATGTATTTCTATTTATAACACAAAACATATGTAAGAATGGATCAAATCGGACTATGGGATCATGGGGCTGCCATACAAACCTCATCCCCCATTTTGGTTCTTCTAAGAAACATTGTGTACACCAATTTCACAAAACCTTTAATTAATATGTCTTTATCAAAGCAACAAAAAAGGACAAAACAAATGGAATCATACTTTGGGGCCATGCCTCCGCATCCCCCAATAAAATTTTCTGAGTAAATATTTTTATTTGTCCACTTCTTCCAACCAAACCCCACACAAATATTGTTTTGTCGACGCAACGGAACTTTTGTGAAGACGGAAGGAAAAGAATGTGGGGGGATTACATTCAAGTCGTAGGTATGCCCGAATAAAACTTATAGCCAGAGAAGAGCGAAGGGTATTCAAATTTCGGCCGCGCCCGAAATTAGCCTCGGTCTCGTTTTTGTATGTCTTTGCAATGTTCCTACTAAGTGCTCCGTGATAATTATAGCCTAAGTGGCATTTTTTAACAAGAGCGCTTCAGCTATACTTAGCCCAATCCTTCACTCTATAATAATTGTTTTTAACATTCATGTGATAAAAATTCGGAAAAATCATGGACAGCTCAATCAGTTATGCATCTGCAAGATTGCATTTTTTTCGTTAGATTTCGGCTTAGTTGTTCTAGGGAATACCAAAATTGTGGTTTCCAAAATGTCCATAAATAGTACAAGAATCAAACGCAGGTTTACTTAAAAAAATTCGTAATGGCTGAAATTTGGTAAGGATGTTCGGAGACATGTATTTTATCTAAAACTGACTTTTCGTTTTCGACGGGGTGGAAGAAGTTATAGATAGTCAAACAAATGAGTACTCAAACACGTTTCCAAAATTAGTAGTTTTTCGGTAATCGAAAGAATACGTTTAAGCAGCTCTAATTTTAAAGATTTTGAACATCAGTCTTCAATAAAATTATTAAATTTTAATACTAAAACAGCTAGAAGAATATTTTTAAGATCCCCGTGAAGATGGCGACCCCTTAGGGCCGCCACTGTTTCCAGTATGCCTTCCTTCAACAATATAGGTACTTGTGATAGACGTTGGTTGGTAGACGTTGGCGACCAAATGTGAAAGGCCGACATGTAAAAAAAGTGTACACTCTATGCAAGTCGGAAACAATCGGGTTGCAAGTATATTTTTTCCAGTACACAAATAATACTAAAAGTAATGAAACTGAAGTCCTCCGCCGTACGGTCCATCGTACATGATGAAGAATAATAGTTTAACCCTCCGTTGGGCGCACCCGGCCTGACAGTCCAGCAAAACAGTTTTTTGTTTTTTGCTGTGCTCCACGCTAGTAGAGGCGCCCACACCGAGAAAAATAACGTCCCTTAAAATTAACTCGATATCCTTTTGAAATCGAGTTACATTCCTATTAAATATAATCCTTTCCTTTTAAATATTTATCGCTTCAATTCAAATTCATTCTTTTTAAATTAATGGGAAATCCTTTAAATCCAAATTTTCAATAGGAAATCATTTTAATTAATGGGAAATCCTTTAAATCCAAATTTTCAATAGGAAACCTTTTTAAATTAATGGGGAATCCTTTAAATCCAAATTTCCAATAGGATTTTTTTTTTTGTTTACACTCGCAGTTGGTCGGCAGTGTGGTAGAGCGATGTTACAATGTATGGTGTAAATTATAAACGTCGTCCCGTATAGTCTGTGTGGTGTAGTAGTTAGGGGCGTTAGTCTTCAAATCATAGGATCGCGGTATCGAATCCCACTGTAGGCAGGTAATTTATTATGCATTTTAGAGCGTAAAGAGGTAAATGAAATGTCGCCAACACCTATAGCGAGGTCAGTTATACAAAACTCATTTATGAGTAATTTTCACAGGGAAAGAACACCCTGTGAAAATTACTCCTTTTGGTGTAATTTAAAGTATTCTTTTGAGTTCATGCATTTAAAACAAAGAGTCCATCCTTTTAAATTAAAAGGAAATCTTTTCGATTTGTGGTTGTGGTCTGATTAAATTGACACTGTATCACTTTAATTTAAAGTGATTATAGATAGACTTTCAAAAGGAATATCTTATTAGTTCGAAGGGAAATCTGTTTGAATTAACAAGTCTATGAAATAAAGGGATTATACAATGATTCAAAGGGAAACAAATATGAAGCAAAATCATATTTGAATCTCTTTGAATCATATGCGTATTTTTTGAATTTACAGGATTTTTTTTCTCAGTGCACAATTTTTTAGCTCCGTGTACTCGTCTAAGTTTAAAAATTTCACACAATGCCTACCTATATAGTTTTCCATGGTCCGTTAGACTGTTGTGTGGTAAGGACTCTGGCTTCACAGGCCGGGTGCGTCTGATCGCGTCATAATTTAGAATGTGCCTAAACTACGCGAAAGCACTGCATCCAAGATGCGTTTCCACATTTAATTTGGAGCATTAAGAACCTTTTCAAATAACGATTATCAATTTAGACTGCCTGCCTTTTATTAATTTCAATATTTCTAACGAACAATGGATGCGGTATTTTTCATAAAATTTTCTCTCTTGCCTTTTTCTGGTAAATCTGTATTATACTGGTTCGTAAATAGGTTTCTTAGTACTATATTTAGTTTAATTACATCCCTTAGATACTAATAACTTAATTTCCGAAAAGTATCTGAAATTTATAGTAACATATTAAGAAAAAAGACCTCTCAGGCCGAGTGCCCCCGATCTTGTTTTGATTTGAGGTGCGCTCAACGGAGGGTTAAAGTTAAAATTCGGTCAAATGCTTCAATAAAGAGAAAAATATTTAACCCTAGTTTACTGTTTGGGGTGCAAATGCACCCCATCGCATGCTTCACTTAATATAACTTCGAGATTTTTCAAGTTTTCATTATAAATTTTTCAATAGCTTAACAAAATTTAGTTTTGATTTAGTTTTTAATGTTTGTACAATTTTAGCTACATAAATTTATTTTTTACGAATTTTTTGTGGAAATAAGGCATTGGTTCTGTCGTGGGGTGCATTTGCACCCCAAATAATTTATTTGAGTTCAGAACTATTTATTTTGATGTTAAACTAATATTTATTTTAAAATAAAGAAATTAATATCTAAACTTTCATTTGGGATGAAAAAAAAAAATTTAAAAATGTTAATAATAGTACGAAATATAGTTTCTTGGGAATGATCTTTGGGACACCAAATGTGGCTGTGTAAATAAACAACAGAAACTTGGTCAATGATCAGAAATACTAATTGGAGAAGAGTTTGCTAACTAAGATTTCGAAAAAGAGCTGCATTTCGCTGCATGTCGGAATTTGTAAATAAAACTCCACTTCGAGCCCACTAGTCTCGGCCTGATATTCTTATCTATGCGAAGCGATTTCACTTTTATAACTGAAGTAATAAGTTCTGCTGAAACCGTCAAATGATGACGAGCTCGAAGACATGCATAACACTCGCAAAATCAGTGAATCGAATGCTTACCATACGGAAATTTCATGAGCATCACTCTTTTTGAGTTTATCATGTCATTTATAGTATGAATATCATTGCCTGCCGTCTAACCAAACTGAACATGTATGTCTCCCGCATTTCTGAATTCGCACTCACTATCACACTTTTGTTTTCCCTATTTAATTAACATAACAAACGATCAAAATGAATCAAATTAAAAAAAATTGGAAGTCAGTTAATGGAGAAATATGGGCATACATACTGTGGGGTGCATTTGCAACCCATAACATGAAACTAGTAAGAAAATTGTTGCGGTAAACTAGGGTTAATCGCGGAGTTGGAAATTTAATGCGCTTAATTTCTTGACAAGGTGAGGCTTAAGTGTACCTCCATTTGACCACCATAATTTGCATGTGCTAAGACAGAATCCCATGTGTGTAGGTACCCTATATATGTAGAGCCACCGAAATAATTATAAGTTCACCCATAAAAAGCATCAAAAATTAATAAAAACAAATTAAATATTAAATCGATCGACTACAAATTATTTATTTGGGAAATAATACTTCTTATAGGTTATAAGATTTAAAAAAAAATGTACATCCATTTAAAGAAAATAGAAAACTTCTTAAATTTTAGTGCGAAATAATTATAAATTAATTTCGAAATATTGTTACGAGTAGTTTAATTATTGTTTTAGCTTATAATTTAAAAAATGGAACGATTCGATATAAATTAATATCCTGTCGGTCCTCCATTGTTTCTAATTACCTGGAAAACTGATCTTGGGACTGAATTTTCCAGGTTTACCAGGATATTTTAGTCAATTTCTTCCCAAGCATGGCGGATCGCTCCTTTGAGTTCCGATACGGTCTGATATTGTTTTCCATGGGCGTAAACCGTCCTAACAAGTATTTCCCATAAATTTTCAATGGGGTTGAGGTCGGGCCTACGGGCTGACCAATCTAAAACTGTAATGTTTTTCTCTTAGAACCATATTCTGTTGTCGTTTGCGCCCGATGGAAACTAACATTATCCTGTTGGAAAATAAATTCCGGTCCAATAATTGACTCGGCATGGTCAATGAGCGATGTCTCTAATATCTCCACATAATCACTCACGGTCATTTTCGGTTTAACCCAGACCAAAGGTAATTTCCCTGCAAATGAAAACGCACCCCAAATCATCACAGAGCCACCACCAAAGTATTGGCTCATGGCAACTTCTTTTTCCTCGTCCTAAATGATGCCTATATAATCAGGGCCGGATTTAGCGTCTATGGCGCTCCTGGGCAGTAGCTAAATAGCCGCCCTCCGCCACTGGTTAAATTTGAAAGTAGTAGTAGTCGCATACACATGCTAGGCAAAATGTTCGCTGTGGTGTGGTATGTGAGAAGAACGTTTAATATTTTTGATCGAGTGACCGATGTAATTTTGTTTGCTTGACAATATGGTGCTATCGAGTGATGGGGCAAGGTGAAGGTCCATGGGAAGGTTCATGGAGTTTGGACCCCTCACGACTTTGTTTAAAAAAGCATTGAAACTCCAATGACGACAACATTAAAACTGAAATGATGCAGATCCATTACATCGACTTTCTTCAGAATGTGTTTAGAAGATTTTCTAAATACCTTTCCACTTTCGGAGCGTTTTGTTCATTTTTTAACGTTTTAGAAGTAATTAACGAAAAACCTAACCTCAACAACTAAAATTGTTTATAAGCGTCATGTCATGTATGTAGTATGATTTTTTGGCAGAGGAGTTTTCTGTTTCTTTTCTAAAATTCGAATATTTAAACGTACAAATTGTGATTTTTTTTAAACCTATACACACGACAGAAACATGTTACTGAACATTTTATAGCTAATGCATCGTTTCTAATATCCCGAGTTGGACACCCCCTGAAACCAATTTATGACTACATCCCAAATGAATTGCGGCTAATTTTAAATAGAAAGAAAATAGAGTAAAGATAGAAAAATCGAAAATATGTGCTAGCTTTTACTAACTATAGGGACACTGGGGCTACCCACACAGAATCCATGGATTCTCCATGTATGGGCTGCCTAGGGTTACCAATTCTTAGATCAATCTGTCCCAGAGACTCGTTTAGTACGAAAGCGAGTTTTTGACAATGCACCTACTATTCCAAAAAATTAAATTTGTTATACAAGTTTACGAGCAATGGTCAAGACGATGACGGCAGATACCCTCCATTTGACGAGTCGTATAGTGGGAAAATCATGTATTGATATATGTCCAAGATGTAGGTCCAGGAATTCTTTGGCTGTTATACAGATCCGGAGCGGAGAGGGTCGACGCGAATCAAACTCCCGGAGAAAATGAGCGAATCGAAGAACAGTTTTTGCATGAGAAAGTGGAGCCATTTTTTTTGTAACAATTGGTCGTCTTCTAGGTTTTTTAAATTAAAAGTATTGAATTGACATTTTAGCCTGATTTATTCCATTTTTAATTACATACTTGGAAGATTTGTACAATTTAAACAACATTTGCGCTAAATTTCAATCATTTATATCGTACAAAAGGATACTGTCAGATAATTTCTTCGAACGGTTGCGAAATGATAAAATTGAGTCGCTCCGAATCCCTGATTATTGCACACAAAAGCTACTCAAGGCTTCCTATTAAAGTGGACACTGAAGTATATGCTAGATCCCTTCCCTTGTTTAAGTTAAATTCAATGCGTTACGAAAATACTTTCTACTTCTATCCTCACTGAACTACGCGCGACCAGTTGAGTTTCAGTTGAGTTTACTATTGGGTGCCCTGGAATATACCTAACATGCATAAATTTAGAAGGATGGAATTAAAATGTGTGTCTAATTATGTTAACTTCTTTTCGAGTTTCCAAAATACTTTTTCACTGAATTTAAAACCAAGGGATATTTTCAAAAATTGCCGCCCCGGGCAGCTGCACAGGTTTCCCATATGGGAAATCCGGCCCTGCCTATAATATTGAACACCATCGGGCAGGGGCGAACCCAAGGGGGGGATTTGGGGGATGAAACACCCCCCGAAATTTAAAATGAAAATTATAGGTATGAATAAAATTCACACAACATATCTTTAATGATAAATCAAATACATAAGTGATGATTTTCACTATGCCCGACGTCAGACTATCGTTTTAGAGTGCCTATAGACCTTCCAATCGATTGAAGCAATTTTTTGATTGCTCGATAAATTGGAAGGTGTTTGTGACAATCTAATCCATTTTTTTTATCGGATTTGTGGAACATATTGCCATGCAATTTTTCATACAATCTGTCATGATAATCATGTGTTTTCAGTTGTTGATTTATTGACATAAACCAGTGGTCATTCTTCATGTTGTGGTTGTGGCGGTCGTTGGCTATGTCCACATATGCGCGCTTTTGTCTTCCCTATCGTCTTCAAGCTCCGTTTCCACTTTCAACATTGAACTGATTGCGTCAAGTAATCAGAAGAGATGAATGCTTCATTCTATCCACAGCTGTTCATTATTTATCGTTAGATGTGTGTCGCGGCTTTGTTCAGGACAGATTAATGATCAATTCTTTCGTTAATAGTATGTATAGATGGTAAGTTGTTGACATATTCAACATTTGCAATCGCGTTCAAGAATGAATACCTTTTTTAAATAGCGCAGACATCCCAAGTTTCAATTGTCAAAATGACGAAGACGAACGAAAATTGAGTGTCTAGACAGGCCCATTCACCAGTAGTAATGGATCTTCCATCGCCACAAAATATATAAGTTTCGCTATGTTGTGTTGTCTCGTGTGGACCGCGAGATTGTCATTTCCGATTGCGCGATAAATTGCATAGTGTATGATCGGACAGTATATGGGCACTCTTAAGCCTAAGGTCTAAGCACATTTAAAGCGTTGGATTTCATGAGCCACTTTGCAAATACAAATCACCCCCCGAAATAAATTCCTGGGTTCGCCTCTGCCATCGGGCCATCCAGATTAAATTTCTTTTCGTCACTGAAAATAACGCTTTTCCACTTTTCGCCGAAATCCATATGTTGTTGGCCCTATTGAAGACGCTTCGTCTTATGATATTGGGTCAAAGGTGTTTTTTCTGCCTTTTGATGAATTTGAGGTCCTTGTTGGAGTGTAGAATCTGCTGGACACGACGCAAACTTACAGGTAAATTCATTTCGCTCCGGATTTCTGATGCGATTTTTTCCCCGCAGTGGGTTTTCGGACAATAAGTCTTTTTTTTTCTCTCGCACTAACAGCTGGTCGCCGTCCAGATCGTTGTTTTCCATAATTTTCACGAAGCAGGAGGAAATTGTTGACGACACATGATGATGTGCAAGTTTTTCTGCAATTTTGCAGTTTGAAAGGCCGCAATCCTTAAACGCTATTATTGCGCCTTGTTCTTCGACTGTAGGGGAAACGCCACGTGGCATGTTGCCACAAAAAAAAAAACAAACTGAAACAACCAGTACCTAATTCAAAAAATGTATTCGTTAAGTTTCGTTTAGATGTTACCAAACTGTTTCCCACAAAAAAAAAAACACAAAAAAAAAAAAATACTTCCGGTGCGAGAAATTGAAAAATAACGGACGTGAACTTATAAATATTTCGCAACACTTAACGCACTATTCGGACACTACTGAGTCTTCAGTGAAACTGACGGTAATGATTTCTCTGAAGTAACAGTATTTCGAACCGGAAGTTTGTAAACAACATAATTAAAATCCTTTTCGAAATTTATAACGGTCCAGGAATTATTAAAAGCGAAAAATGGTAGAATTAGTGTGTGAACTATTGAACTATTTATTTCGGTGGTTGTATACCCAAAAATAAAAAGCCGTCGGCTCTACTCACCTTCATGGGAAAAAGTGCTGAAATCGTTGGCTTATTTATTTCAAATTGGAGAGATGAACAGAAATCTTCTTCTTTTGCTAATAAATATCTAAATTTTTATGATTGACGGTTTAAGAATCCTACAATAAAATTTTCACTACACTTTTTTTTGTTATTAACACAATGGCAAACCTAAATTGGTCATTAATAACCACCAAGTGAAGCGATTCGTATAAAATTATTTAATAAATCACATGGTTTTATATTTTCACGAAGCACATTAATAAATCACATAAATTCGGATTATTAATATCTAAGCGATAAATTACAAACGGAAATGTACAGGGAAACGAAATGGTGGCGTTGCGAACAGGTTTCCAGCCGGTACCGACCGCGATTCCAGAGATATTAGACGTGTTTACACTGGGAAAAAATCTAGTCATCAAGAGATGTATATTTTATTGCACTTTATTATTGAGATAGTTCACTACCACGCATCAAATTCATTCACCAGATGGGCATATGGACAAATCTTTTTTTTTCTTTTTTCTTGACAATAACGATATGGCATAAAGATTCCCGATCAGTGCGTGTGAATTATGGTTGTCGATGGCACCGGTCCACTTTGTCGTCTTGACAATACTATTATTGTAATTTATTATTCCAGCCCGATATAGTGTTCATTAAATATTCAAAACATCACACACACTCGATTTATTGTTTGCATTTTGTTTATATTTTTAATAACAATACAATCGAAGCCCCAACGAATGGCGAAAAAAATTTCAGCACATGCTTAAACCAACGACGGCATGGCATGTATTCTTGCAAAAACCTTCAAGATAACTGACATTTCCATTTGAACCATCGACAAGTATCCACAGAGAGAAGACCACGACCACGACAACGAGACAAGGTGGAAAAATCTCTAGACGCAGCCAACAGATATGCGAGGGCTAAAACGATATACCAACAGAACAACACACCACAACACTGTAAAACTTTATTCAGTGGGTACAAGAGAAGAAGAAGAACAAGATGATGATGCCAGTGTAGAAAAAATAAATGTGTATAAAATATAAAAATCTAAAGAGGTATGAAAAATTAAACAGGCTGCAAAGCAAAGAAGCAAATTACAAAAAAAAAAAATGCAAAAAACGGCCAAAACGAAAAAACCCGATTCCATACTTCATACTCCACACACTGGTCGTACTGGTTCCACCATCGTGGCCGCCAATAATAGTAGTTGGGCAAAAACAACAACAACCACGACAACTACAGTAATAAATTTTTTTTAACAAATATGTAGGTATATCCTACACAGTTGGCGCACACACACACATGTATATGCAGTCACCCCAAAAGGGGGGTTGCGTTCGTTCGTTCTTCTCCAGCAATCTAGCATGCATTTTTTTTTTCATTCTGAAACAGATTTTGCTTAACATCTGTTTCTATCACAATGCAGCTGGAAAACTGCAAGAAACTGCTAGAATTATGGATGTATTGCATCCCCCATATTCGGATTCGACGGAATGTCTATACAAATTTTGACTGGAGCAATTATTTCGTATTTCTTCTATTGATTGCTCATTAACTTCCCAAACTCTCGATAAACCAAACACACAGTTTTATACGCAACATCCTCATTCATAGTCATAACGGACAACTGCTGTAATTCTCCAATAAGAGCACATGCTGACGAAACGCGGCATATCCTCCTGAGTAGTGGTATATATTCCGATTGGATCTGCTATTCGATTGGTTATTGTTTTCGATACCATACCAAAAGATTTCTGTGTTTCCTCTCTCTCTGACTCGGATCTCATTAAAAAAATCCACTCTAAAGTCTTCCGACATTCTTATAGCCGTACCAACAGTAAGTTTTCTTGCAGTAGAGTCGTAAAACGTTCGCATGTGTAAAAGAACCCTCCTTGGAAGAAACCAGAATCTCAACTCAAACTGTCCGAATCCCATTAATATGCACATAAGAAAACACACGAATCTTGGATAAAAGTACGCATACTCAGTGCTGGAAGATGATAACTCCTCAAAAAAGTTATCCAGAAAGATACAGCTCTCATTTCATTAGTATTGGTAACACGCGAGGTATGCGTTCAACCGGTTTTCCCCTACAGGCGAGCTGCTGAAAAGGTATAAAATTTATGGAGCTGGTTTGATGATGGGCGTCTCAGATATAGAAACACCAGAGCAAGCAGGTGGTTTTGTCGGAGGCGGTGCCTAGATGAAGCAGGTTGAGGGTGTAGCTACTATCTAAGATACAAACATGTCAGTCACGCTATTGGAATTCTATAGGCATAAGATGGGGAGTAATTTTACGACCAGCCCTCCTGGTGTACCTACTACACGCGTCCATGTGTGACATTCAACGGAAAATGGTCGAAAGGGCGCATGTCCTTATAAGAATCCCTTTACGTCCTTCTTCCTATCGGTAACGAGCACTTGAATGTGTCCTGCCTGTAAAGGAATCAAATAGGACTCTACCCATACACCTACATTATGTCCGTATAAGACATCCTGAACAAGGTGAGAACTGCACGGGCATAGATAGTACCTAATAAAACGGTGAAGATACTCTCTAATTGGATATAAAAGACGAAAAGGATACTTTCATTATGGAAACGGTTATAATGTGTGTAATAATAAGAAGAACGCGCTCTGAATGGCTGGTGGATAGAGATCCACACAGAGAGGTTAGTGTAGTGGAGCGTTAGAAAGGGGTGTGTGTTGTGTATTATAGACGATCACGACAAAAGAAGTCACGTCTTACTGTAACAATGCGGACAAGACAATTTCTTCTTGGCACAGTTGCCAGAAAACGGGAGCAACGTGGGAGGAACCCATTCGCACTCCACAAAATACATTATGTGTACCTACTAGTCTGTATCTGAGTTGAGTTCATGGGCGTAGCCAGGATTTCGGTCAGGGGGGGGGCAAGCCCAAAATTTTTTCAACATCATCATTTTCTTAGGAGTTGAAATTTCCGGTCGCAGAAATATTGTCAGCAAATTTGAGCGTAGCCTGGCTTGTGGTTGGATTTGTGCAGAGGGTCATGGATTCCAGACTCACCGTGAACGAATTCATTTTATGGTGTTTTTCGAACTCACGACCTACGTGACGGACTATGATGTAGCTCATATTGTAAACAAGTATCCATTTATGGGCATAAATAACATTGCTGGGCGTGCTGTTGATCTTGGAAATTGGATGTCACTCACACATCTGCGGCCCTAGTTTATTGGTGGACTGCCACGCATGTTATTTCTTTTTTTCTAATTTTAGAGTAAAATTTTTAAAATGGAGATGAAAATGATTTTCTTCTGCATTTTGATTACATTCAACTGGCCTCCAATATCTGCCTTTTAGAGAGTAGTTTGTCTATTTTCAGTGCATTTCTTGTATCTCGGACTGCATATTCCACTTGCGAAACCAGTTTGTTTCGTCTGTCACTTTCATCTTAGCAAAGTAGCATCGTAAGAATATTTATAAATCCTTTATTGATTGAAATATGATTACCGGTTTTAATAAGATTTCTTCTAAACTTATCAAAGTATCAATGGCTTGAAAGACCCGCTCTTTGGCTCACTTTGTTGAGTCGCACTCTACGATGCTAGTAATCTAGAGGTCCGGAGATCGAATCTCGGCTCGGTCCAAAATTTCCGTACATGTGAATGGAAATATATAGTGCTTACAACATTATATTTATACACTCCGAAATGATATGCAATGTAACGTTGACTCGAAATTTAAACGGTTGAGTTAACGCACCCCACAATGGTACTGAGAAGAAAAAGAAGAACTTGAAAGACACTGAAATATGAGACCCGTTCTTTACAAGGTCCTTAACCCTGGAAGGTCATGCTTATTTTTAGTACGGAAAGGTGCTTCGTCGATTCGACGACGCTCTACTTTGACGCCTCATAGAAATCACCCTTTCTCAAAATATTTATAATATTTGACAGATTTTCAATCGTTAGTTTATTTAGAATGGAAAAACATCGATTTGAGTAATTTTGTAAGGGAATTGATTTACAAATCAATTTTTCTTAATTCAATGTTATTTGGCCTGAAATATAAAACACTAAATTTAAAACTGTGATAAATAAAAACTTAACATTGATATAATTAAAAAAATGTGCTCGAATCATAAAACACATATTCTAAACGTACTAGGAAATTGGCTTGAATGAGAAGCTCATGTATATACAAGAGGCACAGCGATCCATTTTGGGGTTCCAACACGGGTTTTTTTCACTTCACCTATTGCGGATTTTACAGTGGATTGTAGAATTATTTACAGTAAATGTTGGAATATCTTCTCCCTGAGTTCCCTTGATTAATTCTAATTCTATATACAATGTCTAATTTTGACATTGAGTACCTTGGAGCCGATTTTTATGAGTTCGACGCAATTTTCCTAAAATGAGAATTTTGAGCCATTTTCCTGATTTGTCCTAGTTTTTTGCTAGTAAATATTTTTTCCATAATTTTTTCAAAAATAGGTCCCACATTTCAAAAATAAACATATTTGTTACGAGCTAGTTGTATGGGCACAGTCTTATCGTCGAATCGACAACCAGCCATAAGAAATACTGGAGTTCTAAAAGTTACACAAAATTCATTCTTCGTCGTTTCGACGACGCCAAATTCCAAAAATCCAACTTACCCTGCCTACTTCGTCTAGCCGCAATGTACCTGGCAAGTACATAGGCACGGTAAGTGCTGCACGAACACTCCGCTCCAAATAATGAGAATTGTCACGAAATATGGGATAAATTTGATGATGCGTTCGACGAAGCATGACCTAGGGCTGTATACCATTTGTCACCCTTTCAGATGAAAATAAGTGGAATTTCACTAACTTCCCGAAGGGACCTAATGGTTGAAATTGTGTACTCCAGCTCAGAAGCCATGAAATGAAACAGGAAATATGGAGTCCACGCAGTCACAGTAGCACACTCACAAGTGAAATGTGTGTGCTGGTACGCAGCCTCCGTCAGTTACGAGAGGCCACTCGCTGTCATCTATTTGTATGCGCCTCCTGACTGCAAACTGTCCCGATCATGGCTTCTCTGGCAGTACTTGGAGCGGCAGAAAAAGCAACTGCTGCGCCAGCAGCAGAAAATTTTTGAAAATGTTGTATAGTGCAGCGATTTTTTTTACTACATCGATAAGGATTTTTTTACCATCTTCATCGACCAGGGGGGGGGCGACCGCCCCTCCCTGCCCCCCCCTGGCTACGCCCATGGTTGAGTTTGAGGATAGATACTATTTCAGTCAATATGTATACTTGCGGAGATAAACAGGACTATCATGGAAAATGGATGATACAATATCATCATCCTTGCGCGTATTGTGTGTTTGATGAAGAGAAGAATCCACTCGTTCTTTTGTCATTCTGAAGCTGTGTAATAGATCGCTGAGATACATTATTTAGAAATAGTGGGTAAATGTTAAGAAAACTATACATTTTTCAAATTGAATTTGGTCGTTCAGCTACAATATTTGTTTGTTTTTTCCTTAAGATGTTTTTATTAAATTGCAATGAATCGTAACAGCCCGGAGAATGGTTGTGGGTATTAGGTTTTTTTTAACCACATACCTTAAATTAATATTAGGTACAGAAAATTGTTCAATCGATTTATGAAATAAGATTAATGCAGGAAATAGATTGGACGCAGCAGCATTCCATGGCTGACAAGCATTTTTGTCAGCAATTTAAAATGCATTGTGCTTGACATTTCGCGCTGCTGCTGTTGCTGCTGCCATTCTATTTCTACCATAATCTAAAAGATAAGGTCAGATTTTATTTCCGATCACAATTTTTTTTAAATCTCCTCTAGGCAGTGGCGGTCCTGCACCTGCATAAGAATAAAATTATGTAAGAAAGATATTAGCCTAAGACTAAGCGCAATTTAAAAAAGAATCGCACAAGCATTGCACCTTGCAGAAGTTGGAAAAAATTAAGATAGAAAATATATTCGTTTCTGCGACAAATCCCAAAAACCTAAATTTGAAGCTCTATGAAAACCAAATTACTTACCTACACTGAAAAAATCATTTGCTAAAAACAAGAAAAAAATACATCAAAAAACAGCCAAGGAATAATTTTTCCTGATTTAAGATATATTTTCTTGTTCCAAGAAAATTTGAAGATGTATTTTCTTATCCCAAGAAAAGTTTTGCTTAAAATAATGCTTATTTATTTATTTTAAGCAAAGACTTTTCTCGAAACAAGAAAATACATCTTAAATCAGGAAAATTATTCCTTGGCTGTTTGCTGTTGTATTTTTGTCTTTTTTTCTAGCAAATGATTTTTTCAGTGTACCTACTTACCTGATTCTAGTACGGTCAGTTTTACTTTTTTTGTTGGGAAAATAATAATTTATTATTATGATAATTTTTCATAATTTAAACTGATTCAGTTTTGGAGATATTTAGGTTTAAGTTTGTGTGATAAAATGCATTTTTATTTTAATTTTTTAATGACTGTGGTTGCTAAAGGATAAAGAATTCGAAGTATGTCTAATAAATACTATTTTTTCTAAGAATCACATGATGAATCATCTTACGGTGATTTCATACGGTATTTTCCGGCACACGGTAATCTGACGGTTTTAAAAACGTCAAAAAAATTTCATGCTACAAAAATTGTTTTGTCACTACAACTTTCAGCACAGTTGAGGAATTTAGACGACACCATTAAAAAAAAATATTTAAATTTAAAATGGTGTCGGTTTTCCTTACTAAACATTACTTGAGGGTTTTTCGGCGATTTTCATCAATCAATCAACTTTAATTTGCTTCATACCTTCGCGGATGGATTAAGTTGTTTCAACCCAAGTAGCACAAACGAGTTGTAAAACGGTTATATAACCGAAATCCAACCATGGTTATATGACAATATTGTTAGGAAAATGGTTGTAAAAACGTTTAAGAAACGTTTGCTAAACCGTAAAAAAGAGGTTTTTGCCTGGCTATAAACGTAACATTATTGTTGTAATGTCGTTGTCTTTCAGACATTATTGTTGTAAAATCGTTGTGAATATAACTACATATTTCGTATGCTACAAAATTAAAAATTTCACACTTTTTATTTTTCAGAATTGACAATTTTATTTATCTTAGACACTTTTTATCTCAGACATATTATAATATTTGATACCTTTTTATCCAAGGAAATTACCTTTTTATATATTTTCCTCAAGCTGGAATCGAACCTCTTGCGTGCTAGTCTGGCACCATTGCCATTGCGCCAGAAGGGAAATACTTCTCATGTTCTCTAAATCTGAAGTACTTCACGCGCAATACATGGCGGTCGCAAGATTGATTCTCGATCATGCGATGTTTTATTTTTCTTTTTTTTCATATGCCAAAAAATCTATTAACATAATTCCTTTTATGCTATTGTTTCAGTTAGCGCTGGGAAGCTTTGTATCCAATATAATTGCAAATATCAAAAAGATACTTTCGGTTCAAATTCTAACAATTGTGTTACACTTTAAACAGTGTTGTATCTGTGACAATTAAGTTATTTTATAACAAAATTGTCCAAAGAATAACAATTGAGTCAAGTGTAAAAACAATAATGTTGCAAAGACAACATTAAGGTTTTCAGGAGAAAAAATTGTCCCAAATGAAACCATCTAGTTAATTTTGCAGCAAATATTTAAGTTTAGACTCCAACAAAATGCTTACTTTAGTAACAATAACCCATATCGTTGATTATTCAACTAAAATATAACCAAAAATCGGGTTGTATATCTAACCAAGGTTATTTTGTGCTGCTTGGGAACGTATGCTTGTTTTTTATTTCATAAATGCATAATTTCATAAACCCAAGGAAATAGTCAAATCTGGTTAAGTCCAAGGACCGACGAAGAATCTTGATATGACCCCGTACACGGAGAGAAAAAGTAGTGAAATTTAATCAATTCTGTAGTAAGTTTTACAAAAAAGTAACTAATTTTGAACCCATCGCATTTGTAGTAAAATTAACTACTCGCGTTGTGAATAACTTTATTAAATTTTCATAAAATGAACTTCATTTACTGTTAAAGTTTACTACAACCGTAGCAATAATTTACATTTATGACAATTCGAGTTTTATATCATTACAGCTTAATGAATATGTCAAATTCACCAAATCGATAAAAATTTATTAATTATGAATTGAATATTAACTATTTTATTTTTAGTGAATTTAATTTTAATAAAATTTACTGCAGAAATTTCTCTCCGTGTAGTAGGGAGTGAAATTCCCTGACATTAAAGTATATGCAGTGTGGCCCATGTCTAAGTATACGATTTGAGCATAGCATAGCATTAGCTCTGGATGTGTCAAATGAAAAAGCAACAACAACGCATTGGTCTCGGCGACGACACGAACCAAGATAGAGCTGCCTGTAGAAATATGCTGAGAAATTATCGCCAAACCGGGCGATGTGCCTACACCGCAGGTCCAGCAACGCGGAACCATGGAGCGGTATAAAGAACGAGGCAAGGAAGAAGAAGATAGCATTAGCAATCTATAGGGTGGGTGGTGTAGTGGTTAGTGCGCGTACTGGTGTAGTGGTTAGTGCGCGTACCTTCGAATTCAGTTTGTGGTGTTTTTGGAACTCACAACCCATGTGACGGACTACGATCTCACTCAGATGTTAAACGAGTACCCATTTATGGGGATAAATAACTCTGCTGAGAGTGCTGTTGATCTCAACACCTTAACAAAAAAAGCAGTTATGCCATAGGCATTTGATGATTTTTGAAGAAATCATTTTCTTCTATGCCTAAAACCTCAATTTCTCCAAAGCTAGTCTAGCTAGAATAACAGAATAAGATGATTATCACAGTCAACAAATGCACCTAAAAAATAAAACTAACTGCACTAAAAACGGATAAGAGGTTTGGTTTTTACAGAACTTCAAATTCAAATTTTTGAGATTTGCTACAAAAACAATCTACACTCGGCGTCAAAAGTATCGGACCACCCGCAACTTTCGAACTCTAACCCAATTTTCTCAAAAAGTATGAAACTTACAACTGTGAAAGTTATATCTAAAGTGCGTTTAATGGCAATTTCAATGACTATCAATTTTTATTTCAAGTACCGTAGACTCACATAGCAATCATAGAACAAACACAATGCTAACGATTTGCTATGTTTTGATTAGAGTTCGCCCTTACCTTTTTTTTTCTTCTACAGTGAGGGTATAGGATATTTTGTATAATTTCTTTAATTGTAATTCATTGCCTTTTTAGACGCGTGTATTTTTGCTACTTTTGTCAACCAATAATGAATACGACACTGGAGAAAGCAGCTTAAGTTGTAGCACTACTTTAGGCAGGCTTTACACAACTTGAGGTCGCTAAGAGATTTCGAATCAGCGAATCAGACTGGAGCATTCGATCAGCGTCCAGTTACGGGTAGACCTAGGGCTACATCTGCAGCAGATGATCGTTATATCCAACTCAATGTTCTGCGAAATCGCCGCCTCAACGCAGTTCAAGTCCAACAAAAGCTACGTGACGAACCCCAAGTGGTTATAAGTTCTTCTACCGTTACAAGGAGACTTGCTGAGCGGAACCTGACTCCAAAGAGAGCTGCAGCATATCCAAAATTAACGGCAGCCCACCGTCGAGCACGACTTGAATTCGCTCGAGAGCATACTGATTGAACGTTAAAAGAGTGGGGTAATGTGCTCATCACTGAGGGGACCAGGGTGAGTCTATATCAAAATGATCGACGTCAGAGAGTATATCGTCGCCCTGGCGAACGTTATTCTCAGTGTGGCATCGCGGAATCCGTTGCTTTTGGAGGATGATTTATAATGGTCTGGGCGGCATCTCGCTAACCGGGCATACAGCATTAGTTTTCATCGAACCGACGACGGGCCGTAAACGTGGATTGACTTCTCATCGCTACATCAATGAAATCCACACTTATGGCATAAGCTGAAACGTCGGGTTCGAGCCCGCGTTCCTGCTCCAACAACGATTCCAGACCTGCGAATCGCAATTGAAGAGGAGAGGAATCCAATTTCCCAAGACTTCATCATCAGCCTCGTGAGGTCTATGAATACAAGGATGCTAGCAGTTATTCGAGAAAGGGAAGGGAACACTGAATACTGACCAAACACTTTATTTTAAAGTTTTACTTTGTTTTCAGCTTAAATTTGAGCTTTTCACTTGGTGATTACAAGACCGGAAAACGACTGGAAACGACACTTATTTGTAAAATCTTAAATAAACGCTTAATTAATTAATAAATCCCAATGTGCTTCCATTCATTTTAATTGTTATAAAATGTGCTTCCTGTAGAAATAACTTTCATAGTTGTAACTTTTATACTTTTTGAGAAAATCGGGTTAGAGTTCGAAAGTTGCGGGTGGCCCGATACTTTTGGCGTCGAGTTTATTTTTCTATCTCAATATTTTTAAAAATTGGCACATAGTCTAACATAATTTTATTCTAGCTTCGTTAATTCTAACACTATTAACGCAGTAAGCGCAGAAAACTAGGGTAAATTTTACCTCGATTTTGATATCATTTGAATAAGTTTTATCAAACTGCAAATCTTTAGGGGCAGTTAAAACATAACAAATTGATGGACTTAAATCCGGCGACCAAAATACAATACAATCGCAAATTATTCATTTGTTAAACGTCCAGATAATAATGTTACTAATAATTGTTTTGAAACTTGGAACTGCTACAAAAGCCATTCGCACTCAACATTAAAATCAAATTTACTTTTATTGCACACCAATTCCCAAGTGCCTAACTTTTCATAAAACTTCATTGGTATAAATGCCTGAGTAATTTTCTGCATTTTCCTGAAGAGTCCGTGATTTTATTCTAGGCAAATCACATTGAACAAAGAATGCGTATATGAGAAATACGCGCGATCATCCTTGTCACGATAGACGTGCGAGCATCGGAAGGTTAAACATACAGATTGTGATTTTTTTTAAAAATCTGTTCACACGACATGTTAAAAAAAAATAACAGGCGCGACAATCCAACATTGGACTAAGGCCGCAGGATGTGTTAGTGACAGGTAATGAATGAGATCACTATCACGCTCAGCAGTATTATTTATCCTCATAATTGGGTACTCGTTTAACATCTAAGTGAGATCATAGTCCGTCATAAGCTCGTGAGTTCGAAAAACACTCACAGTGAGATTCGAACTCATGACCCTGTGCACCGAAGGTGCGCGCACTAACCGCTAAACCCGCCAGACTACACGACATGTTACTGAACATTATATAGCTAATGCATCATTTCTTATATCCCGAGTTGGACACCTCCTGAAACCAAATTCTGACTACATACCAGTTGCTTCGCGGCTAATTTTAAAAAGGAAGAAAATACAGCAGTAATTGAAAACTCGAAAAAGTGTGCTAGCCTGGATACTAACTAGGGAGACTGGACCACCCACACATAATCCATGGGAGAATCCATGTCCGCCCACACATGGATTCTCCCTACACACTAAAAAAATTTGGTATAAATTTTATAAATTTTCTTATCTATATAGGTCCATAGGAAAATTTGTATTAAATTTATAAGTTTCAATCTTATAAATTATATTTATTCTATAAACGATAAAATTAATATGAGTTATAGTGTAAATCCAACAATACCAATGGTTTATTTTTTATAGGAAATCATTTAGAAGTGTTTTATATGAATTTGGTATAAAAATTATTAAGAATCGATAGATCCTGGTTATAGGACAGATTATACAAATTATAAGAGAACAGTCTGGCTGGTCTAGCGGTTAGTGCGCGCACCTTCGGTGCACAGGGTCATGAGTTCGAATCTCACCGTGTTCCATGGTGTTTTTCGAACTCACGAGCTTGTGACGGACAATGATCTCACTCAGATGGTAAACGAGTGCCCATTTATGGGGATAAATAACACTGCTGAGCGTGATGCTGATCTCATTACCTCAACAAAAAGCAGATAAGATCTTGGAAATAGGATGTCACTAACACATCCTGCGGCCTTAGTCCAATGCTGGATTGTCGCGCCTGTTATTTATTTATTTATTTTTTATAAGAGAACAGGTATAAATCGAAGAATACTAACTATTTTACCCCATGATTCTCAGCCTATCATGTCATAGTCAGTACAAGTATGAAACCTAGTTGATTTTTCACTTGCTTGCAAAATAAAAAATAGAAAAAAAAATCGAGAGCGCGCAGTGCGCGAACGCTGGGTTGGTGAGCGTAGCGAGCAGGGGGCGAAGCCCACTAGTAACTCATAAATATTATATCTCACTGACCTCTTCTATATTTTATTAACCTCTTTACGCTCTAAATTGCATAATAAATTACCTACCTACAGTGGGATTCGATCCCGAGACCCTATGATTTGGAGACCAACGCCCTACCTACTTGACCAACCAGACTCTATGAGTGATGAAGTTTGTAATTTATACCATACATTGAACGAAAGCACGCACAACATTTTATCCTAGAAAAGAATAAAATAAATATGAACTTAGTATAGATGAGCCTTTCTAAACCATTTTGTATAAAATTGATTTGAGTTTTGGTATAAAACGCAACGAAAAGAAAAGTTCATAAGAACTTTGATAAAATTTATACCATTTTTGGTATACACTGACTTTATACTTTCAACGTTATAAAAATGTATTCTAAAATTGGCATATATAACTTTATATTAAAAATGGTATAAATAATTTTATCTTTTATCCCAAAATTTGTTACCGTGTAGAGTTGCCAATTTTTAGATCCGTCTATCCCACAGACTCGTTTAGTACGAAATCGAGTTTTTGGCAAAGTAGTGTAGTAACTAGATGATTTAAGATTACAAAGTGTGGTGGAGACATTTTTTTTTTGTTTCTTATGTTTTTTGGGGTGCTGAGCTCGATTCTGGAGCAAAATTTCGTTGCGGAACAGGGTCAAATCGCGAAATAACCCAAAATTTTCGGAGCTTTCCCGTTCTTTTGCTTATAACTCCGAAAGTGTACATTTCTCTGAAAACCTGTCCATGAAAATATTAGAAAAAACATAATTGCGAGTCTAAAGGCCATTAATCATTAAAATGTGCTAAGCGGTAATGTTACAATTATAGTAATTTTTTGGGGTTTTTTGCAATTTTGACCCTGTTTTGCAACACAATTTTGGTGGGAAGTTTCGGGCTCAGGTTCTGCACCCAAAATACATAATGTATAAGAAATTGCATTTTTCTTATGTTGCGACCAAAAATGAAAAACCGTTCAATCTCAAAACTTTCATCATAATATGGAACTATGTTAAAAATGGCAAATTTAAATTCTAAACTATAATAATACCGCTCAATGGATCTATAATATTTATATCTCTTTAGATGCGCAATTATGTGTTCTCTAACATATTCATGGAGAGCTTTTCGCAGAAATAAATATTTTCAGAGTTAGGGGCCAAATAACGGAAAAACAGCAAAAATTTAAGGGTTTTTCGCGATTTTGACCCTGTTCTGCAACGAAATGTTGGTGGGAAGCTCCTGATTCGTGCTTAGCACCCCAAAAAACATAAGAAACAAAAAAAAGTTTGACTCCACCACATTTTGCAGTCTGAAGTACATACTAGGTTTATCACCCGGATACTACACTAAAGTAGGGGGAGTCCGGGAGAGTTGAGCCACTTTTTTCTTCATCGCGCATAAAAAGTTATCCATTCGATAAATTGATGCCATTTATCTCTTATTACATAGTGCGTGATGTTACCTTTAAAATTTGTTTGGCATTTATTGATAAAAATGGAACAGATCTCCTTATTCAAAATGCTCAAAATGTCTCAAGTCTCCCCAACTGGCGGGAGAGTTGGACCACCATATAGGGAGACATGACCATACATTTGAAATTGCCAAAAAAGTAATATTTTGATGGACATGTTAAAATGTTTTATCGTTCTCATCATATACGAGTATTATACGAAAAAAACGTAATCGTGTTCTTTTTGGCTTGTGACTAGACTAAGAACGTTCAATTGAATCCTAGTATAAATTATGTGATTTTTTTATGTTAATTTATGTCCACCCGGACGTCATTTCCACAAGACTAAGTAATGTTTTTAAGTTAAAGGGGTTTCCTGACCTGAATATATACTCCTGAATATATTTACGAAACATTTTCCAAAAATTAGCTGAAATTCCATATATTTTAAGGGCGGGAGAATTAAACCATATCTATCAGTTTCTATATGGTTCAAGTCTCCCGGTTGGCGGTTTTTTGGGTAAAAATGCTCAGAGCTGGACCACGACTCACGAAAGTAGGAAAACTTGTTATATTCTGATTAAATACTTAATTAAGAAGATGTCTGCACTAAAACAAATGTATTGACTTTTTATCGATTAAAAAAAAATTAAATTATTTGAAAAATTAATTTTTCACTTTTTGTCATGAAAAATATATTTTTCCGTTTATTTTCCGAAACAGGCAAATGTCCGACATTTGGATATGGTATTCAGATGCGGCCTAGAATAGGTCACCTTCTGACAAAAAATCAACCTCTAGTCCTTAGATTCGAAAGAATAAACTCAACTGGTTCAAGTCTCCCAGTGACGTGCAGTGAAAATTCCTCATAGTCAAGCAGTTGATCATTCCAAAGCCAATTTCACATAAATAAAAATGAACTGAATAATACAATAAACACAGTTGCAAAAGCGTTTATAGCAAGCGGCTTTATGCCTTATAGAAGAAATCAGGAATAAAAAAATATATATATTTCTTATTCTTCACGCCTCTCTTTATCCAAAAAAGCTTTAATTACTTTATAAAAAAAATTTCTCTTCGCATTTGTATGAGAATCTCCTTTTCGGCAGCAATCAAAACAAGATCTGAAAACCTTTCCTAGGATTGGTGATTCTTAAAAATGTATGGATACGTTATAAAGTTAAAAACGACCTCTCGGCAGAAGCCACAGTGACTGGAAATATTGTTAATAATTTTGCTCGAATATATACTTGTTTGAAACTATTCGCGACTTAAGGCCGATTTTGTAAATATTCTAGAATTTGATTCACATTTGCCTTTCTAAACTCTTCTGACGAAAAAATTACTTTAAGTTAATTTTTTAGCTTTATTCTATAAAAAAATTAATTGTGAATCTCAATAAGCGAGTCAAAGTTTTTTCTGGAAAATTTGATTTAAATTTGGAAAAATAATTTGGTTCGAGTAATTCTAAGAATGAAAGATTTTTGAATGAATTAAATCTCTCTCGAATTTGCCCGAGAATGAACATATACAATCTCTCTAAATATCCTTCGCAAATTTTGTATCGGACCTTTTGAATTTCTAGATTTTTGCGGCGGTGGCTCATATTCTTCTGCTACTTTCGAATTTGCATAAGTTTTCAAACTTCTGAGAAAAGTATTTTTCAAGCCAGTTCTCAAATCCAATAATTTTTTGGCTTGCATAGGAAATATTTATAGCTTTACTCTGAATTATATTAAATTAAACATCGGCTTTGGAGAATATTTCTGAAAAAATGAAAATCTAATTCTGTAAATTTTGATGTGTACGTATATAAGGAATTACCATCCCAGTTCTCGGAATTATTTAAAATCTTATCAAAAACTATTATAATATCATCCTAGTCTTCAAATATAACGTTAATAATTCGAAAATGATAATGCCAACGAGTTTTGGAAACAAGTGGTAATCGGCGCTTAACTATAGATGAAAAAAGATCTGCCCTTTAAGTGGATGTACTGAAAAAAGTAGCTATCTCGTTTATGCACGCAAAAAAAAAGCTTAATTTCTGGAATCAATTCAACCGTTTTAGACAAAACCAAATTTAGTGAATGAGCATAGCATGGAACGATCAATGCGGGCTCATATCTTTCGCGAGTTAGAGATTGAACTCCGCGGATTTGATAACTCATTACTGCTGCGCCATCGTAGCATTATGCATTTAGCTTATTACCGACATAATTTAAAATCCTTTGAAAATATGAGAAGTTATTGCCTTACGGTTGGCACTTATATCATAGAATCCGATAAAGGAAGCTCTTGCTCTGCGAGATGAATCACTGTATCGATTAAACGTTTCAAAATATTCCGATTACGGTCAACTTTTTCGTTATGTAATAATCAATAATGCCGCCTGGTAATTTGGCATAAGCTCTATTCTTTGCGATCCGAAGAAATCTAACTTAATTAACGACTGAAGATGTGTTTCCGAACTAGCGTGCTTTACAGCTGAACCCGTTAAATATTTAAATGCTAAGTCCGGATTTATTCCAAACAGATTTCTCGTTCGCGAACAAAAGACATGGCCAACAAAATAATTTATTTAATTTACAACTTCCGGTAAGCCAAATGTACTTTTCATATGTTTCAAAATTAAATTTCCGTGTAACGCTTTTTTGTTTACATTCAAAATGAATTTTAGATTTTGACCACCCAGATTGAACGATCCTCCTTTCTTAGCGAATAAAAGGGTCGAAAATTCCAATGTTATTAAAAAATCTGCCGCACAGCACAACTCCGACATAATTTGAAGAGAAAACTACAAACTTTTCCCAAAAAACACACAAAGTTGAAATTTTTTTTAAATTCCACAAAAAATCACCTGTAGTCAACTGATTTCTTCTGGAAAATGTAACTGAAGTTTATATTTTCCTCTCAACATGCATTTAACGTCTACTATCCATATTCAATCCACACGCAACATGTAAGTCAATCAACACCAATTCTGCTTGAGTGCGCTCATATAAATTCGCACATAAAACAAACAAAAAATATTCGCCCATCATATGAACCGACTCAAGCATCTGGAATCAACATGTTCCTCTGCTCACTGCATCATGTACGTGTACATGAATTATGATATGATAGATACATTCGCCAAGTCCGTACACATGCTGCAAACAAGTTTGGTTCGATTATGTGCGGCATGGTGTTCGTTTTAGTTTTTGCATGTACATACATACTTCGCGGGGTTTTCGGAATAAATCGTCAGGAGGAGAAAATGTTGTCAAAAATGATATTTGGTGATGTCGGTGATAATGAATCCGGAGTTTTTCCTAGTCAAGCAGTTTGGAATTGCTTATTATGAATGCACGTCGCTCTCCCATATGGTCAACTCTCCCGGACTCCTACTATTCCAAAAATTTAATTTTTTGTTTTTTTAATTACATGTAAGATTTATACAATAACTATTTAAACGTTGCCCTAATCTTTATTCGTTGAATTGGTTGTATGTATTCCTCAATTTAAACAGCTTGGTATTTTCCTTGTATGTATTATATTATATTTTTTTAAACGACGTTTCGTATCGTTTTTTGATACATCCTCAGGTTTATATAATTTTATTTTTATACTGATTTTTTCTTTTATTGATTTTTGGCGGTCTATAATGATTTTTTCACTTTTCGCCAAAAATCAATAAAAGAAAAAATCTGTATAAAAATATCCAAGCTGTTTAAATTGAGGAATATATACAACCAATTCAATAATTAAGAGCAACAGTGAGAAATAAATAGATCAAACATCCCAATCTTTATTCATATCGTACAAAAGGATACTGTATGGCAAATTTTAAATTTGTTGGGGCGGTAGCGGAGCGATAAAATTGGGCCGCTTCGCATTCCTGATTATGAATATGTATATCATTCCTATTCAAATGGACATTGAAATATATATGTTAGATCCCTTCCCTTTTTTAAGTTGAAGTCAATGCTTTGCGAAAATACTTGCTACTTCTAGACTCACTGAACTACGCACCACCAGTGTGCTACTCGGAATGAATGCTAAACGAAATTTGCGTGAAAGATACACAGTAAGTTATTTCCAACTAGAATACAGTAAACCGCAACTAGATATGAGCTCATAGATTTTCTAGTTGCGAATCTAGTGAAAAAAAAAATTTTACTAGAAGTCCAGCAATTTTTTTCGATAGAAATCTAGTTAGATAAATTGATAATCTAGGACCTAATAACTACACTGTAACAAAAGTGGTTTTAATAAAACCCCAATCCGGTGTTCCATGGAGTCCACTCTCGACTGGTGTTTATTTTATTTCAACTGATCGATGTTTAATGAGGATAGCTACGTTTTCCAGAAAAACAAAATCCCGCCTGTTTAAAATCCCGCTTTTTCTAAAAATTCCCGTCCTACAAAATCCCGCCATTTCAATTTCCCGCCTTTTAAAAATCCCGACTCTTCAAAATCCCGCCTTCTCAAAATCCCGCTAATGTATAATAAAAAAATCCCGTCAAAAAATTTATTTCAATTGTCGATAAATAAAATGTTCAGTTTTGTATAAATTTATTAATTCATGTCAACTTTATCTGACCAAAAACAACAAAGTTGTAAAAGTTACCCCGCCAAAGAAAAATTCATCTGCCGCAAAAAGAATACATATCACTCCAATCCGCTGCTCATATCTAATTTTGTTTGCTGGATGTACTTTTGTTTTAGGTGAAAATGCTGGAGAAGTTTAAATGTACAGAACTACTTCTTAAAGTAATTTGGTGGGAGCTTTAACATTTTATTCAGTGCCACTTTGACGGCTCCCTCCAAATTACTTTAAGAAGTAGTCCTGTACATTTAAACTTCTCCAAAATTTTCACCTAAAACAAAAGTACATCCAACAAACAAAATTAGATATGAGCAGCGGATTGGAGTGATATGTATTCTTTTTGCGGCAGATGAATTTTTCTTTGGCGGGGTAACTTTTACAACTTTGTTGTTTTTGGTCAGATATCATATATTTTTGCATACTTAAATAGCCAACTAATATTTTTGTTTTGGGAAAAGTTTCAATAAATATTTGTTCAGCATATTCCATAAATTGAATATCATAAGTTATATTCACAGGGTCTTCTTTAAAATAAATAGATACTGCAAACGCAATTGCAAATACGCCACAAATGGCTGTTGCTGAGCTTTTTTAAAAATAATTTTGGGATGAAATGGGTACAGTTTATTAATATGTATTTTGTGCAAAATAGATTTGTATTATCTTTGTGTTATGGCTCTGCTAACATTCTGTTAGTAATCTGTTAATTTTTTGTTAACTCTGTTAATACTCTATTAACGTTCTCTTAACACTTTATTATCTTTTCGATAATGCTCTGTTAACGTTCTGTTAATGTTCTCTTAATTCTCTTTAAACATTCGGCTAACGCTCTGTAAACGGTCTGTTACCTTTCTTTTATTACTCGATTTACGTTCTGTTAAGGCTCTGTTAATTTTCTGTTAACCCTCTGTTAACGATCTGCTAAAGCTCTGTTGTTGCCTTACCAACGCTTTGTTAACGTTCTGTTACTGATCTGTCTTAATGCCCCCCTGACCCAGTGTCCCAATGTCACATTGTCCCAATGTCACAGTCTCCCAATGTTCCAATGTCCTAATGCCCTAATGCCCTAAGGTCCAATGTTCTAATATCCCAGTGTCCCAATGTCCTAATATCCTAATGTGCCAATGTTCCAATATCCTGATGTCCCAGTGTCCCAATTTAGGTCCTATTGTCCCAATGTGCAAATATCACAGTGCCCCAATGGTTTAATGTCCGAATGTCCCACTACCCTAGTGTCCCAATGTCCCAGTATCGGAATATCCCAATGTCCCAGTCTTCCACCTAATGTCCTAATATCCCAATGTCTAACTGTCCTAATGTCCCAAGGTCCTAATGCCCCAATTTCCTAATATCCCAGTACCCCAATGTCCCAAATGTCCCAGTATCCTAATGTGATAATATCCCAATGGCCCAATGTCCTAATGTACCAGCGGTCAGTGTCCCAATGTCGCAGTATACCAAGTGTCCCAAGGTCCCAATAGCCTAATGTCCTAATATCCCAGTGCCCCAATGTCCCTGTATCTCAGTGCCCTAATGTCCCAATGTTCCAATATCCCAATGTGCCAATATCCCAATGTTACAATGTCCCAATGTTCTAATATCCCGATGTCCCAGTGCCCCAATGTTCCCACGTCCCAGTTTCCCCAGTGTACCTAATGTCCCAATGTCCTAATGTGTTGATGTCCTAATATCCCAATGTCCTAATGACCCAAGACCCTAATGTTCACATGTTCTTATATCCCAGTGCCCCTATGTGTGAATATCCCGATGTCCCAATGTCACAACATTCCGATGTCTGAGGGGTCCAATGCCCCTATGTACCAGTGTCCCAATGTCCGATTGTCCCAAGGTCATAATGTCCCAATGTCCCAGTCTCCCAGTGTCCTAATGTCCCAATATCCCAATGTCCCAATGTCCCATTGTCCCAACATCCTGATGTCCCAATGCCCCAATATCCCGATGTCCCCACGTCCCTGTTTCCCCATTGTGCCTAATGCCCCAATGTCCTAATGTCCCAAGACCCTAATGTCCCAATTTCCTAATATCCCACTACCCCAAGATCCTAGTCTCCCGGTGTCCCAATATCCAAATGTCCCAATGCCGCAGTGTGTTTTAAAAAATGGTCAATGCGATGAGCCGATAGATGCAATTGTTGGAAATCTTTTGTTAACTTTACCTATTAATTTACCGTTATTCCATCCACTTATCTAAATGGAAGACATTGATTCTTTAGAAGGACCACCAGAGGATCATTCGTTCCAAATTTCATAAAAATTCCATCACGAAGAGAGACAGTAGAAGCAAGTCTTTCTGCAACTGTAGACTTCATTCTGAAATTAGGTTACTCGCTTAAGTCTGTGAGGGTGAAAATTTCACCGTTTATTGCATATATCTTACCCGTTATTGTGCCGATCGAAGATTTTATTTGGAAAGGCACTAGAACAGGATATGTGGAATATTTTGGTAAGAAAATTTTTTTGGGGGCTGTTGCCTGGAAGGCTGTAGCCTGGTCAAACAAAAAAGCAAGTTGTCTCCGGTAATCATAGACTTGTTCGCTTTCGTTTTTCTTTTTCCTTTGGCGGGCGAGACGCTCTCGCGTCTCTTGATTTTATTTACAGCAGTTTATGGGCTAAGTTTTAAAAAAAAAGCGGTTTTTTCATAGTCCTCTTTATTTTCGATAACACTCCTCAGCTGCTGATTTCGCCTAGATACTTTGGATCGCTTTTTGATGCGACCTTCTGATCGAGACTGTTCTACTCGGTTTTTAGCCAGTTGCAATTCCTTTCCCAATAATTCCACCAGCCAGTACAGACCGATATGACTTTTCCTTGTGATAAAATTGAATCGTCTGTGCCAAGCCTCCACATTATTCTGTGTTCGTGGAAGATTTGCTGCAACTGTGTCAGCAATGCTCCAGAACGTCGGCGCATACCTTGGCTTTCCTGGTTTTCCCGAGTTTGTAGGTTTGCCATGAACATATAGGTATTCCCAAACCATTCTGCTATTTTTTGGCATCCGTATATTCCAAAGTACTTGATAACTCTGAAAAATATTCAGGGATTTCTTCGCTAGGAAGAAAAGCCAAACTTTTGATCATTCGGACTTGAATATTAAACAAAGTATCGTTCCCGTATTTCTGAACACACTTCTATTTTTGGACTCTTCGCCAAATTATCTGTCCGAAGTGGAAAAAACATCCTTTGAATGCGCAATCGGGGAAGAAAGATTTTAACGTCTCGGGAATTCCTTTTTCGAAATCGGAAATTATCCTTTGCGGTGAAAGATTTACGCCATATTTCACTCTCAGCTCGCAAAGCTCATAAAATAGTTCGTGATAGAGCTGGCTAGATTTTCGTGACATTATGCAAAAAATCGTGGGCACAATATCTTCACCGGTTTTTGCGTGAATACTGAACAACTGCCGCATTATGGTTGGTACTATATCAAAGGTTCCATCCATTAACCAGCATTTGGCTGAACCAATAACGCAGTGACTCCGGAATCTCAATCGAGTCAATATTCAATGGCTCTTTCGTGGCCGTCGCGCGTTCCCCCCGAATTTTTTGCTTCAATGCACTTGTACCCGGCAGGTAAACTCGACAAGATTTTTCACATAAAACGGTGTTATTAGCGATAATTTGTGTAGGTAAATCTGCACTTTTCTTAGCGTCACTTTTGATGCGATTATTTGTTCTGAATTCATGTTTTTCCGAGGCAGATGGCTCGTGATTATGAGCTGTAGGGTTTTCATGATGATATGTTTTTCAGCAGATAATTTTGTTTGCACTCTCGCTTTGCAAAGAAGTGACTTTCTCTTGGCACAAACCCATCGAAATGTTTCCTTTTGTTTCCGTTCAAGATGGTAATGAAACCCGTCCACCACAAGATTGTCACCACCTTTATTATTTTTCACGACTTCGACATTAATATTTCCACTCATGATATCCTGTGAAAATAATAGTTATTTTCATTTTTTTCACATCTAATTGTAAAATTGCTTGCTGGAACTCACTTTATTTATACGTATTTTAACTGCGATATTATGTTCAAGCTCACTGATCACAGTTCACTGATAAGTAAATACTAACTAAGTATCATTTACTGACAAATCTGCTTTGTACCTGCAAAAACATTTTAGCGGTAAATGTATAGTACCGTCATTGAAGGTAAGTATTCTTTCATAAATCACGCGCGCGATTTAGGAAAGAATACTTACCTTCAATGACGGGATATTAAAAAACGGGATTTTGAAAAGCGGGAATTCAAATTTAGGGATTTTGAAATGGGGGGTATTAAGTTGGCGGGCTTATGATTAGGCGGGATTTTAATCGAGCGGGATTTTAAAGTGGCGGGATATTTAAGTGGCGGGATTATGAAAGTCGGGATTTTGAAAAGCGGGAATTTGAACTTCGGGATATCGTACCTAACCCTGTTTAACGATTACCCCAGAAGGGAAATATTTTATTATTCGAAAAAATCATTAATTGTTTTACGGTTGGTGTTTTTCAAAAACCGTAATTGGGAGTTTCTAAATTTCCTTTTTGGAGTAAAAAGAAATTTCACTTTGTGGGGCATGCGTTCACTCAGGCTACTTCGAGTCAACGTTACATTACATATAGGGGAGTTGTGGGAAGCACTTTATATTTCCTGAACCACGCCGAGATTCGATCTCCGGACCTCTAGATTACTAGCATCGTAGAGTGTGACTCAACCAAGTGAGCCACAGAGCGTCCTTGCCAAACACTTGCACTGATATGATAGAATTTCATCATAAAATGTATGGAAATGTGAAAATTCTCAATTAGTGTTAAAAAAAACCCCAATCGGATTATTGATTGATACTTGATTAAACATATTCGTCTATTGCATTTTTGGTATAATGCTCATCTGGGAAATTAATTAGAATTTCTATATTATTCACCAGTTGGAAACTATATATTCTAAATACAACCTTTGGCGATTGACTTTTGTAAACCCCACATAGAGGATAATATTTTTCAATGAAAAAACACCAATTAATGTTAAAATGTTACTTGTCCAAGCATGGTAAATTTTTACTCCGTCTTTTTTTTTACTGTGTAGAATTCTAGTGAACCAGTTAGCTGTATTTCAATGATTATCTAGTGAAGTTTACCGAGTTTTTTTTAGATCATCTAGTTAATTTGATAGTCTAATGAATCCAATTATTCTAATGAATTTTACTAGTTTTCATTAGACCTAACTAGATAATCTAGTATATTTGATAGTTCAGTCCAATGTATTATCTAGTGAGTCTTACTAGATTTTGTTTGACGTAACTATAATCCAGTTTATTTGATAAATTATATTTCATTTCATTCCATTCGTTTCAAAAACATAATTTGAAAATTTATTGAAAAGCAAACCGGCTGTCCGCGAGAATTAGAAAAAAAATATTAATCAAATACCCTTTTTATTTGATTCTCATACCAGAACATGCAGAGGAAATTTTCATTGTCGATTTTGACTACTTACCTCTACTTCGCAGACAGTAGCTCAATAACTCAACAACAGACTGGCAACTAATGAACTGGCCAAATCCAATAGATGAGAGAAAACTATTTAGAACTGTTTTCTACCAAAAATTAATAGTCTATCAGTAAAATTTACTGCTTTTCTCGGAACCTATTTCCTGAAAAACTAGTAAAATTAAACTGACCTAGATTTGTTCGAAACTCGTTCAATATTAGTTTCAATCTAGTAAAATATAGTGGATACCAGTTCCACTTTTTCAGAATCGCTAGAATGATAGTGATTTTCTGCACTAGAATCAGCCTAGTAAAATTTTACTGGAAAAAAGACTTACAGAGTAGGAACGGATGGAATCGGAATACATATTACGTCATAGGGGTGCGTCATACAAACCAACTCCCAAATATTAGGTTCTTGTCAGAACAACTTTTGCCTATTTGAATCTCAACCAAAATTCATCCAAGTGGATTCCTGGGTTATAGCCTCAACGCATCCAGGAACAGATGCAATCGGAACACGTCATAGGGCTGCGGTAAAACTATTAAAACAAAAGAAGCTGAAGTATCATTAAAATTTCGTCCGCGCCCGAAATTAGTCTCGTTTTTATTTTAACTTTAAGAATTGTTAAAATTTGATTCATTGTTTCTTACATTGCATGTTCTGCTACGAAAAAAGTAACACGCGGCGTTTTCACAACGTCGAGTCTTAATCGGGCCTTTAGTGGGCTAAAATGTTGCTGAATTAATTTGTTTTTACATTTCTAGAATAAATTACCCAGTTTTCGAAAAAGACATACTGCCTCTGAACATTTAAGCACACTTCAGATTCATTCAAAGACTCCAAACTCTAGTAAACGTTAAATATTTACTAACTACTTACACCATAATCATCCCTCTGATTCCAAATGCATGTGAAGAAGCAAACACCATACATGAATTATGCGACTTCTATGGCAAATGTTCGACATCTTGCGTACAATCCTGATTTATTATAAAAAGGCGTGTCTAGTGGTCGTTTATCGTCTTGTGATAATTTTAACGACCGCCGCCACATTGTAACTTCGTTCCTTTCATTGAATCTGAAAACTTCTCCAGAAGGCTGACTGTCATAGTGCGTTAATCATTTTATTTCTATTCGTATTATTATTTATGAACATGATTTTCGCATTACTTTCCTCCATATGAACTATCAAGTCGTTTTTCATCGACAACAGTTGCACTACATCAACTCTAAGGAGCAATATCCTAATAATTATGATGTCAAAATTCAAGTATCTTGTCTTGAAGTTAGGGATAGAGAAAAAAATCAATTTGCCAAAAAGGATATTGATTTCATTTTAACGGATTTTCTATTATTGCAGTTTTTTGTCTACGTGTCCCGCCCATTTGCAATAAAATAGACATTGAACATACATGAGACACATTTTACAAGAAACTTACACAATGTCTTTATACTGCCACTTTCTAATTTATCTTGAATTCGATTGCACAAATGGCAGAGTAGAAAAATGATTGTGATGTTCTCTTCATCGTCTCCAGGCAAATGAAAGGGAATTGTATATGAATACAGATTGAAAAGATTTTATTTATCCCGAAATTTTTAACGGTGGTAACGGTCATTTTTTGCATGAATGTACATATAGTTACAAAAGGACTTTGCTCTCGATTTCTTCGTGTTCAATCAAGACACCATAAATAAATGAATCAATTCGATTTCGACTCAGATCAAATGCAAATTTTCTCAGATGTTCTTTCTATCGACACAAAATGTATAATAGAACAAAAGTAACAATGTGATAAAAGCGAAAAATATTCATGAGCATGAGCTGAAATGAAGGGTTGCGTGATAAAGGGACATACGTTGCGAGTTTATTCGGTTAACATGAATTTGATTGTTGTACATTTTAAGAAAGAATTGATCATGTACTGACTGATGTATGTAAAGTATTCTGCATTGTATTGAAGAAGATATCGCCGATATATACCTGAGACTCACATTCAATCAGAATCAGATGTCCTTGTAATTGATATTTTTTTCGCAATTGATAGCGCGCTTTTTTACCTTATTCAACCGTGTAGAAAAAGAGATTTATTCAACATATTCAAGACTATCAGAGATTTGACTGATTCAATTGAGCAAAAATAATTTTCTTTATGGTCAACGTACAAAAGTATCTTGTTTATATAGGGTGCCTGTATAGCGATGCCATCGTACAAAGTGAACATCTAAATGAAGGTACATGCACATACAGTCGGACGTCTATAACTCGAGTCCCGAGGGAACTGATAAATTCCTTCGAGTTATGTATACTTCGAGTTATCAACATTCGAGATATCGAAGCTTGTAAACAGTAAGCTTTGACTTATCGAGTTTATCCCTGAAATATCACTAAACGCTTAAATAAAAAGTCAAAATTAAATGATATCAATATAATTCACAAAATTAACCTTCCAGTGGGCGCAATACTAATCCTAACACGATCGGGCGCCATTCATCTGACAGATTAAGTGAAAAAAGGGATGAACCTATGTTTCTGTATATTTTAGACTCTTATTTATTGTTGCATTGTCTTTTTGAAACAGTTCTACGAAATTTTAGAAACAATCTGGCTCATAAAGTTTGATACCCTTCACATTTTGAATTTTCTAAGAATATTCCGCTTTCAATCGCTTCAATATTTAAAAAACCTCCACCATCTCGACCGCTTAAAAATACATATAATATATGTATAACAAAGTAAACATAACGAGTAAATTTAGGAGAGATTAACCCTTCTGTCTGCACATAGGTCGGGCCAGACCTTTGGCACTATATTTTGGTCAAAAAAGTATAGAAGATGAAATCGCAGCGACTTCATATTTCATGATATCCTAGAAAAATATGTTTAGAAGCATTTTGCAAAAATTTAAAAAAATCGGTTGAAGTTTTGAGCATGTTTTTGATAATTTTCAATTTATAGTGCTTTTTGATTCCCAATAGGTCTGGCCAGACCTATAGATTTCCCCCCGTTTTCGTCTAGATGTAAAAAGTGAAAATATTAAATTCTCTTAAAAATCTAATATTTGTAATGTAATAAAGTCATTAAAATTCAATTTGCACGATAAACGATAAAATTTTCTGAGATTATGCTTTAAAAAGCCGTGAAGTTCGCAAATTGGGTACGCCTAATTTTATCCCGTCTTATAACATCACCTAATCCACTGAGATTTGAATCTAGGAAAATCAAAAGAGTTTTATTTCCTTTGTAATAGTATGAACTAAGTACATATTAGTGACTTACGATGGTGTTTCTTAATAGATTTAATTGAGATATTTACGGAAAATTTAGAATGAAATGATTTTTGCGGTTGAAAATTCCCTATTTCTGTCTATCTATTTTCCCGAATCTGCAGACTAATACCGCGGTAAAATCTACCAATAAAGTGCCAAATATTTCCCCAAAGATATTGGAATTGGAAAATTTGATCAAACTTTCTGTACGGATACGCAATGAAAAAAGAGAAGCAAAAATAGAAGAAAAAAAGGAAGAAACATGTTTTTTCTAATAACACCTCAAAATATATCTTCTTAAAAACGCTTCTAGTATATCTACAAAAACGATTTTAATGCTTTTATTGTTTATAAATGGCTGTAAAGAATGGGTAGAATGATTTTACCGATAAAAATTTAACTTTTTCTAAAAATTAAAAAAAAATTCTCAGTAGGTCCAGCCAGACCTATTGGGTATAGAATATGCATATTGTAGTTGGTGCCGACAGAAGGGTTAAAAGAATTATACATAGGACGTGTTTTTTACATCGGGGCCAGGTTTGCTAGCCCAGACGAGCGAAAAAAAAACTATCGAGGGTAGCATCCAGCTTAAATTTAAAACATTTAAAACATTGCTCATAAATATTAAAGCCCTGTTTTCACTTTACAAACGCAAAAGTTCAAATGTAATTTTTTAATGAAAACATATTTTAATATAGGAATCATAATTTTGTTAGAATAAGAATTCGACGAACAACATTTTTAACATGAATTTACAAACAAAAACATTTTTTTTTGCACACACTTGTGTGTAGCATGTAAACTAAACCTAGAACTTTTCAATTTAAAATTTAATTTTAGCTAGTCATTGGAAAACGTACTAGAAAACAATTGGGATTGCATACATTTAGGCGAGTTTAGGAAAGCTCATTTAAACTGGATAGCAACATAATTTTTAACCTGAATAAAGGTTAGCGTTTGTATGAAAATAACCCCGTATAGTGTAGGTTATCTGTTTAAAAAACACGGCCACTGTTCTCAGTTACATTAACTCTTAAATGCATGGGGTCTGAACCCATTATCGTAACTGACCTCCCCTTCTGTAAAATCGGTCACTGAACACGGAATCAGCCTTTATTTTCCCAGGAAATAGCCCGTTTTCCCAGAAAAGCGAAAATAGTAGAATTTGCATTGTGTACCAAATATGGTACGCTATGCATTCAGGCCATATGTTGTAAATGAAAGACATTTTTCAAATTTTATTTAATCTGCCTTTTACTTTAATAGGGACAGTGCAAAAAAGAAAGGATAATGATTATTGAGAGTTTTGATCGAAATTATAGTGGAAACTTGATATAATGAACTCCTTTTCATTAAAGGAAAGGTGGTAATTTCTATAGAAAATCGCAAATATTCAGTCTTTTAAAAGGGAGCTCGCGTAGGTGCGTTATTAGTTTCTTATTCCTTATTGAAATTTATATCGATGCCTATTTGTGACATATCCTGGAAGTTGATGGAAAGTGGAGTAGGTCTTACTACCCCAAAATCCCCTACAAACCTAAATTTAGCCATGTCGTTTGATACAATGTCGCGAAAAACTTCAAATGTGTATCAAGTGGTAGCTGTTGGATGTCCTTATAAAATATTAAAATTGCACCAGATCCGACTCATATACTCCTTCCTCCCCTACAGAAAACACGGAATTGATTTTTTAGGGCTTTGCGTGCCGTCTAGCCTTGTACATGCGTATAGAGTATGCACTCATCATGCTATTAGCCGATTAGAACTCGGTCTGGTTATAATATAAATTTTTTATATAATAGTTCGTTATAAACATGTTCCACTCTTAAACTTATATATTGAGACTTCTTTTGACTTATCATAGCTCATGGGTTACTTTCTTGAAAAGTATATGGATTGGATTGACTTTGCTAGGATATGAATATGGAAATGAACTGCTGCCGGCTTTATAACCCAAATTTGTGCAGGTTCCAGGACATGTCCATAAGAATTACATCCATGTATTTTTTTGTTTATCGAACGTGGTACTCCACATAATCTTCCATATGAAATGGTTGATCCTAGAAGCACATTTTCTAAGGGTCCTGATCGTGGAATTACAAGACAATACTTGTCATAATCAAATGGTATAAGAAATTGGATCAAGGCGCAGCTGCTTGAGTCCTGGTGAAAGACCAATTATCTTACTAAGATGACAATACGTAAGCTCGGTTTTTTAGTGGCGTGTCATAAGGACAAAACAATAGATGTGACCATTTTTCAGTATAGCTAGCCAGCTAAAAAGACAGGGGTTATAAGAAGCAACTACAGAAACGCTAAGCCCTGACCGGTGTGCTATGGAAAACAAAATGACAAATGACGATCCTTCTAGATCAACTACGACAGCTCCGTTTCCTTGGATCATGAAAGGAACTGATTAAACCTAGCTTTCATAAAAATGGCAGTAAATGTCCTGGAAAAATGGATTGATGACATAATTTGTATGAGACTTTAGGTTATTTGGACCTGTTCTGGGCCCAATAAAACGCACCATAATGTTGAAAGAGCTGCGATAATTAAAATTGTATGAACATATCCTATCCTACCCAAGACTAAAGGAGAATAATTTCATCAGCGAAGAACGATCGGAATATATGTATAGATATTTCTTATTTTGCCCCAATGCATGGTGTACCATATATGGTACGTTGCAAAATTGGTGCAAACATACCTTTAGTGACTTTTTTTGGTCAAAATCTCAAAGGAATCTAAAGAACACATTCCAATTTACTCACCAGTATTTTTCCTTTTCCAAATAACGGTAAATTTCGCCAATTTTTTTAGCTCTAAAGAATAGCTTTTAAAATTTCACAAAAAATAACGTTCGACCACTTTGACGACGCACAGACAATTCAAGGAAAGCTTCTAGAAGCCAAAATTTAATTTATGTGAATCCTTGTTTTGTCTACTTTGGGAAAAAGTAACAAAAAAATCTAAAATTAAGTAATAGCTAGACTTTTACAGGAATCTAGCCATGTACCATATATGGTACGCTATGCATTTAAGGGTTAACGTAAACTAAAAAACATTATTCAAAACTTATAATAACAAAAAAAACAAAAAAAAAATACAAATTCAAAAATATAGACGAGTCGTAAACGGACTTACAAGTTTTTTACGCAGAACTTTTTCATGGTTTCCTGACGTAAATTTTGTGATGTGATTTTCTCTCTACAAAGTCTTCTACTTTGCCAAAACGTTTGAACATTTCGTCTTTCACGCCATCAGAACCTAAATAAGCGCGAATTACGAGTAGTGTACAACGAAAAAACAGCCCTGTTTCATCGGCGTTGTAAATTTCCTCTGGTAAATAATCTTGGATTAAACGAACCAATTGTTGCTTCCAGTCGTTGCATACAGTCATATCTACTGTTGCACTTTCGCCAGAAATCGTCCTGAATACTATCGAATTCCTCTTTTTGAAGTTGTTCAAGCAGCCATTACTGGCCCTGAATTCTGGATAATTCAATTCCTGGGCAAAATAAAGAGCTTTTTCTTTCATCAGTGGCTAACGCTCTTTTTTCTACATTGTTGAAACCACTGGACTAAACATTTATCAATGTCTGGAAATCGTTTTGAACCGTTCGATATGCCTTGGCTTTTAACAGAACTTTGTCATTGTTTTTTAAAATCGTTGACAATGTATTCGCTGAAATTTTGAACTCGGCTGCGATTTTAGCTTCCGAATGCGATTTTCGGTTTTTATAGCTTCAATTAAGCGAACTTTACCCGAAAGAGAAAGTGTATTACATTTGCTTGCAGTCATTATAGCAAACTATACAAATTCACAGAACAATTTTAAAGCAACAAGACAAATTTTCAAGTTGAGACAGGGCCGTGGAGAGAAAATCCGGGCCCGGGGGGACAATGATTCCGGGCCCACCTCTTCCATACGATAAAAAATTATGAATCGAAGAAATTTTTTTTTTGACATATCGGTCCTCAAACAAGTTGTACAATTGTACAATTATCTCTATAATCCAGCCTCCATTTAATCCGGAACACCTCATAATCCGGCGTCCACACTGAATCGGCTCAGTCTCAGTAATCCGGATGTTTTCTAATCTAATATAGTCCAGCATCCGGCATCAGTACGATAGATATTTGAAGAATGTTTTAAAGTGGCCTTCTGCGCATTTAGGTGCATTTTGATATTTAAGTTCTGAGGTAAAATTTTGGGTTTTCAGAAAAATACGAGTTATAGAAAAATAAAAATAATAAAAAAACGATACCGGATAAACGACTTGCCAAAAAACTGACAGCAACTGAATTCATTCGTGATGCATTTTTACATACTAGACTCACAAAAAACGGGGTTGACTGGATAGTTTAACAGTTTGTGTGTGTGTGTTTTTTTTTCATATCCGTCACTATATGAAAGGGTATATTAACTTTGTCATGAAGTTTGCAATGCACAGAAGGAGGCACTTCCTACTATATAAAGTATATGTATATGTATATTATTGATCAGTGTGACGAGATTTTTTTAGTGTACGCTGTGTATAACGAATGAAATCGGGCCATGGGGGCTGCCCCTGAAAATAAGGTTCTTCTAAGAAAAACTTTTTTCTTTATGAACCAATCTAAACCAAATTTCACCCAAATATGTTCCTAGTAATAGTAAAGACTCACTGTGGTAGAAATTGTTAACGCGAAAGAAGCTTAAGTTTCATTTCAATTTCCGCTGTGCCCAAAATTATCCTCGGTCCCGTTTCAAGTATATTTTGAAGACGATTCGAGAGTTGAGTGGCGAATTTTAAGGAAATACAGAAGCCAAAATCATTCTAGAATATGGTTTCTTCGTTTTACGTGCATTTTTGGGTAACGAATCTTTATAAAAAGCTACTGCTTAAAGGGTTAACTTTCTAGTATGAAGTTTCTTTACTAAAATCTTCCCGTGATGAAAATAAGTTTTTTGTTTAATGGTCGTGCCCCTTACACAAAATACGCATAAAGCGAAACTGGTAGCCTGGTAATCTTCTAGCATTTAGTTCTCCCAAGGAAAAATATTGAAAAATTATTGATTCCCTTGTCCCAACAAAATTATTTAGAAAATTTCTATTCTATTGGTGAAGTAAGATTCCAACCTATACTCGAACTTTGATATGAAGAAAGCCTTGTAATTTTCGACAGTCATTCTCGATAGGATAGGATCATTCATAAATATTATTTTTTAATTCGATTTGAAGACTATACGGGTGAAATTGGCTCAAGTGTTCATTTTACAGATCAATAATAAAGGCTGTACTACACGCAAAATAGAAAGAGTATAATGCAATAAACTGGGCAAATTTACTTATTTTTTTTTTCTGGTTGAAGATTTTTCGTAGGAAAAGCTGTGGTCTATTCTGTACCTCAACCGTTACAAAGCTTTTAGCAAAACAAGGCGGATACAGTTCACAGTTCTAACAAATGCTTGGGGAGCTCAAATCTGTAATTTATTAGCACACTCGCAGTGACCCAGAATGTTAGTCTTTACTCTATAAAATTGACTTTCGAAATGCGCAACGCTACGAATTTAAAGGATTTTTATTTCTTCCTATTTTACCTATTTCAAAAAACCTTAAATTTTTTGTTACGAGTACTGGTAGATAGATAGATTTAAATTAAGATTCAACAATTTAAGTGATCAACATCTGTGTGCTGGTATCTTGAAAACAATTTCATAAGCAGCAGCAGTATGTACATAAAATAAAAATCGCTCGGAAAAGTCCTCCTTGAAAAAAATGACGCTGTACTCCTATTTTAACTTTAAACACAAGTATTTCGAAAAACTGCACGCTACTGGATGAAGAAGTCGAAATTTCTTAATTGAAATTTAGTAACGAAACTATCATGTTGATTGAATATGCTGATTCGGGCCCTAGTTCTCAAAATTCAAAAATAGATTAGGGGCCCCAAGCCTAGTGCACAGTATGTTATGAATTGTTGTTAAAACGCTAAAAGCAGTACATATGTATAAGGGTTCTTAGTTAAACACCTCAAAATAGCAATTTGTATGTAAAAAACAAACTAAAGCACAACTTTTGTGTCAAAATCCGGGCCCCCTAAGATATCCCGGGCCCGGGGGGAATCCCCCCGTTCCTCCCCCCCTCTCTACAGGCCTGAGTTGAGACACAAGCAATGGACGCCAAACAAACTGAAAGATGATAAATTCCTTCCGCAAACCGCTTGCATTTTGCACGGTACTTCTAACGGTGAATTTTCTCGAGTAGCGGAGACTCTAAAAACATTAAAATTCGTGTTGTTTTTTTCGTTTGTAAATTGGCATTCTCTTTCTTGTTCTTAAATGCATTCAATGTTAAACTGTAAAATTCTTTGAGTAGTAAGGGCTGTAAAACAATTAAAATTCGAGTTTTGCAGGTTTTCTGTTTTTCCTAATTTTTGTGTTGAATTGGCTTTGTACTTCGAGTTAAAGAAGCTTCCAAACCATTTTCTTCGAGTAACAGAGGCTTATGCCTATTGATTTGCCCGAGTTTGTATTCGAGATATGTATGTATTCTATCGAATTATCGATTTTGGAATCCCGAGATTTACATAGAAAATTCGTGGGACCGGAAGACTTCTTCGAGATATTGAGGTATTCGAGTTGTTGAGGTTCGAGTTATCGAGTCTCGACTAGTTTCGAATGAGTATGCCCAGGAGACTTAACTAAAATTTTAACAAGATAGAATAGATAGCGAAATATGTAAAAGTTTGCTCTTTAGATTGTTTCAAATTTTGACTATGCTATCACGTTGTGCCATGAATATGTAAACGATTGAAAAGCACAAGACACTAAAAAAACCTTATAGGAGCTTTAAATATTCTTAATTATGATTTCAATTTGTCGAAAATGATATTGGTTTCTATTATTGAATTTTTTTTTGCGAGTCCCGCCCATTTGCAAAAAATCGAATTTTATAAATTTTTAATTTTCAGAATTTGAATTTTAAATTTTCTGAGTTTGAAATTTTCTGTATTTCGATTTTTCTGACTTTGACTTTTCCAATTTTGAATTTTTTGAATATCGACTTTTCAGAATTTTGACTGTTCTAAATGAAAGTGAAAGTCTGAAATTTTCATTTTTTCTGAAGTTCGAATTTTCTGAATTATGGATTTTCTAGATTTTTCAATTTTCAGGGTTTTGAATTCTTAGAGTTTTGAATTTTCTCAATTTTTCCTTTTGTGAATTTTGATTTTTCAGAATTTTTGAATTTTCAGAGTTAAGAATTTTCTGAATTTTTAGAATCTATAATCTCCATTGAATTCTTAGAGTTTCGAATTTTCTGAATTTTGACTTATTACTTCAGAGTTGTAAATTTTCTTAATTTTAGAATTTTCAGGGTTTAGACTTTTCAAGTTTTGATTTTTCAGATATTTGAATTTTCGTAATTTTTAATTTCTAGATTTTTGAATTTTCAGAAATTTAATTTCTTAGAGTTTTAAATTTTCTGAACTTCTACTTTCCTTTTCAGATTTTTAAATTTTCAGAGTTTTGACTCTTCAGAGTTTTGAATTTTCAGTGTTTTGAATTTTTGCAGTTTCGAATTTTCAGAATTTTGAATTTTCAGAGTTTTGAATATTCAGAGTTCGAAGTTTTCAGAGTTTCGAACTTTTCGAATTTTGGATTTTCTGAGTTTTGAATTTTCGGAGTTGTGAATTTTCTGAATTTTGACTTTTCTGAATTTTCAATTTCTATAATTTTGAATTTGTAGAGTTTGGATTTCTTAGAGTTTTGAATTTTCAGAGTTTTGAATTTGCTGAGTTTTGAATTCTTAGAGTTTTGAATATTCTGAATCTTGACTTTTCGGAATTTTGAATTTTCTGAAATTTGAATTTCCAGAGTTTTTAATTGTCAGAGTTTTGAATTTTTAGAGTTTTGAATTTTCAGAGTTTTGAATTTTGGGAGTTGTAAATTTTCTAAATTTTGACTTTTCAGAATTTTGAATTTTCAGATTTTAGAATTTTGAATTTTCAGAGTTTTGAATATTTAGAGCTTGGAGTTTCAGAGCGTTGAATTTTGAGAGTTTTGGAGTATCTAAATTTTGAATTTTCTGAGTTTCGAATACTCAGAGTTTGGAGTTTTCACAGTTTTGAATTTTCAGAATTTTGAATTTTTAAAGTTTTGAATTTGCAGAGTTTTGAATTTTCAGGGGTTGGAGTTTTGAATAGCCAGAGTTTGGAGTTTTGAATTTTAGAGTATTTAATTTTCAGATTTTTCCATTTGAATAGCCAGAGTTTGGAGTTTTCAGAGTTTTGAATTTTTAGAGTATTTAATTTTTAGGTTTTCAAATTTTCTAAAATTTAATTTTTCAGAATTTTGACTTTTCAGAATTTTTAGTTTTCTGAATTTTTACCTTTGTGAATTTTCAGATTTTTGAAATTTCAAAACTTTGAATTTTCAGAGTTTTGAATATCCAGAGTTTGGTGTTTTTAATTTTCAGAGTTTTGAATTCTCGGCTGTTGCTCAAATGACTTCAATTAAAATTATGCTTAAATGGCAATTTTTGAGATATCTTGCCGAATATTTTCAGGAGCCTAATTCATATATCCGCAACTTACCACATATTGATTCCAACTAATAAAGGTTTTCATGTGCTTATTTTTTCCAATAAATCCATCCATTATCGATTGATATTAACAAGCTAACCAACAAACAACCTTTCAGCTTTACCCAGCAAAATTTCCGTAAGGTCTATGAAGAAGTAAGACTTAGAAAAGGCTTACTTAGTACTGAACTGTAAGCATTCAGTAAGCTGAAATAGCTTTGCGTGATTAGATCTTATTCATATCATTATATAAGACTTACTTCTTAGCAAAACGTAAGACAAAATTTCAAACTCAATTTGCACACACTATTTGAAAGCTCCCAGTTGCCCTATTGCTTATATATCAATGAAAGGAAAGTTATTTATAAGGTTTATAATATACTTTACTTAAGGCATTTATTATATTCTTATAAAAGCCTTATTAGTAAGTATATAAATGCCATTTCGGGCAGGTGGCATAAGGCAGTTTGCAAATATTTATTTATAACATGCTGTGTGGCTCACTTGGTTGAATCGCACTCTACGATGATAGTAATCTTGGGGTCCGGAGATCGAATCTCGGCGTGGTCAAAGTACATGTGCGGATAGAAAATATAAACAAATATAAATTAAACAAATGACTGAGTGAATGCACCATCGCCTAGCAAGGAGTTACAGAAAGAAAAAATACTTATTTCAACCTTTTATTAATGGATATATGTATTTTATTTGCTTTAGATAATGCTTGAGATAATACTTAAATAAGAATTATTGTAATCCTTAAATAAGAATTATAGTAATTCTTAAATTAGAATTATTGTAATCCTTAAATAAGAATTATTGTAATTCTGAAATAAGTCTTATAATCAGGTGTATATACAAGATTTGGAAGCTTCAAAGCTTTAAACCTTACCGCCAATGACATGCCCCATGTTAAGGTAAGCCTTTTAGTAAGGATTTCGTCTTGTAAAAGACTAAGACTTTTTTTGAATAATCTCTTATTGAGTAAGTCTTATTCTGTTCGAATATAACACTTATATAAAACTTTCCGATTTTGCTGGGTAGTGTTTCCACAGAAAACATACACAGACAGTTGATTTACACGGTCTCCAACAGCGAATTAACTATGCATTTGTTTCGATTAACCAACGACACCGAAAAAAAGCTATACATATCCTCAATTTAACGGCAACGAACTATTGAAATCACAGCCGCCACCATACGACCACGACACGAATCAAGGCGCATATTTAAATAGCCATCCATATGTATAACAGACAATCAAATAAAGGTCCCAAAGTGTCTGACGGTTACGAGACCTCATGGCGACTTGCAAGTCTCACGGCATCCAAACGAGACCCTAAAAACCTCCACAACCCACGATCTAAAAAAAGTTCTTTCAGAAATTGGATAAAAAACAATCTTCTCTCGACCTGTTGAATTCTGGAAAATCGCCACGCAGTCTCCACACGTTCGAGTCTTCAGTGGATCTCTCAAGTAGGCATATAAAAAGGTAACAGGCATTCTTTTCTCTAACATTATAGCGTACAATTGACTTTGATGTAGCACCTATCAATTTTACTAATCCCGGGACAATATAACGAAAAAATAGACTGTAATGATCTCACATCTTGAGAGCATCTTCACACAATCGAATGAAAAGATAAAACAGAAAGATTTTTAATGAAGAATAGAATAAGCTATTTTATAAGATATGGATATGTTTTCGAAAGGTATATCATGGATTAATAATACATTTTGTTTAAGGTGGGTGTACAAATTCAAATTGCGAAATAGAAATTTTGTTTGCAGTAGTTGGATAAAATGCATAGGAACCACTAAGTTTTCTAAAATTTAAAACCACAAGCATTGCCGAGTTAGGCTCGTTTCTTAGGCTCGTTTCTTTTTGGAACTTCTTACATCGTTCACCGAAACCCGATCGTATTAACTCGCCTCATGCTTCGCACGGGATTCGGTAGGCTATATCTGCAATAAATAAATAAGTTCTACCAAAATGTCTATATGCCTCACATTCGGCAAAAAATGAGTTAGTGGAGCTGCTTCATAATTCATGTATCCCCCCTTAAACGTTCTCTGTTTATTTATTATAAAGGTCCCATACTTAAATGATTTAACTAACGATTTATACATTCAGTTAATCAAGCAGACGAGGTGTCCGTTCGTGTCGGCTCTGTTTTATCGAAAAGTCATATGCATACAAATTTTGACCTACCGCCTCTCTTTTAGTTCAACTCTGGAATTCTTTACCAGCAGTTGCTTCGGTAATGTTGTTTGCTTCTTCCTTTACCTTAAAATGCGCCGTGTCATATTCACAATTTATACGACGATCAGTGCGCGGTTATTTTTATATGCATGTTCATTACGTGTCGGAATCAAAAAAGGAGGCTCATTTGAAGTGACGTAAGACGTCACCTGCTGGGAATTCATTTGTTTCGGATTTGACATTGTTTAGAGCCGAAAGTGTGGATTACCACAAGGTACTCGCTTGTACGTAGTTGTGTATATTTATATTCAGTATTGGACCTCACTTATGTTAGCCATGTTTGCTGCTTCACACTCATCTTTGTCGATTCTCGGCGATCATTCTTCTCGACTGACATGTCTTTAATGGTTATAAATAGGTTTTCTTCTTTCCTCAACACTTCTGTCGTCTCTTCGCTAGATTTAGGTATTTGTGTTGGAGTTGGAGGAGAGTGTTGCTTTTATGAAGCCCGACTGTAAATGGCTTTTGGAATTTATTATTAATATCTATTTGTTTCTTCTCTTTTTTTCAAAACAAACATATGTTTGCATATAAAAAAAAATTAAAATAAAACATCTATTGTCTATCAAGTTATGCATTCATATGCGAATGGGAATATACTCGTAGAATATCTTTTCTCTTCTCGCGAAGAATGATGATCGAAGCCAATCTTTTGGGTACACGCATATGTAAGGTGGCACGATGATCAATTGGGCTGCTGTTTGCATGCGGTAATTCAGTAAGCAAGAGCCTGGGAATACATTCTTGCGTCTTCGTTTCCGCAGCACAAAAAAGCTGTTTGTATCTTAATACACGAAGGTGCCAAATATGTGAACAGAAAACAGTTAACGCAAGTCCAGGTCCAGTACCAGGTCCGATGTTGTGTGTACATTTTGGCTTTGAAAAGTTTGTTCCTCTCATCTTTTGTAGTAGCCTGTCAAAGTACATTATGAAGCATTGTTCAGTGCTGGTTTTATGAATTATCAAAGTGATAAATCACTTTATTACCGCTGTATTATATGCCTTCAAAGAGTGAACATAATGCCGCAGGGATGCTTTAAGAATTATTCAGGTGATCATGTTGGTTAGTTTGTTTGCAGATTGGCTTATTTGCATATGCTGTTGTATAGGATATAAGAAAGGGACATCAGCGGATAAAGAATAATCTGTGAATAGCATGATAAAAATGCACCAGTGTAATTTCATTTTTACGAAGCCAAAAAATTGTGATTCATGAAAGTGCATTTAAAGTCGCCAAATCACTAATCTTTGTGTTTCCTATGGAAGAAGAATGACAATTGATTGGTCAGTTTAAATAGAACTTAGTTGTAATTTTGTGGACGAGAATTAATAAAGAACTGATAATAAAGGCTTAAAGGAATGGCGAATCGATTACACATTACACTACTTCTATATCATGACAACTACGCGAAAATTAGAGTATGAAAAACACCGCTAGCTTGATAAGAGAATTTTCGAGAAACGATTCTATTTTTTCGATGGCACGGACAGGCTAAAATGAGTACATATTGTCTGAATTTTGCGTATACTTATTAAGATTAGATAGAGGTCCAACGTCTCATACTATGCAAAAAACAGCTTCAAAGTTTTCTCACTATACATAATAATTGATATCATTCATTAAATAGGAATACGTATGTAAGAAAAAATATTTGTAATGAGGTTTTTTAAACCGTTCGTAGTAAACCCTTCGCCAATTCGTGTAATATGTGTGTATTGCGTACCACTTCCGCGCACATTCGGTGATAGTTCAACGCTTATTGGCGGGGATCTTTTTACATCACATTGAAGTTAATGCTAACCCTAACTTTAACCTTAACATTGGCCTAAGCCCAAACCTCTAACTTTACCTTAACGCAAACCTATCCTTAAATTTAACATTAATAATAATTTTAATTGCGATCTTAACAATATCCTTAGCCGTATCCGTTACCCTAAACTTTATTTTGACTTCAACCTTAGCCCAAAGCTGAGCTCAAACTCCATCTCTGTCCTAACCCCTAACATCCAATCTAAACGTTTATCCTAAGTAAACATTAAGCCTCACTGTGGCTCACTAGGTTGCGTCACACTCTACGATGCTAGTAATCTAGAAGTTCGGAGATCGAACCTCTGCGTGGTCCAATACTTCCATACATGTGCGGATAGGAAATATGTATATATGTACTTCTAAAAACATTCTAAATAAAAAAAACTTGTACGTAAGTCAATTCTTGCGACTCTGGTTAGAACTACGTCGTAAAAGGAATTATGTACATATTGCAAAATTAGCAAAATTGTGAGGACGGTAGCTAACTTGAAACTTTGTAGCGTTTTTTTCTCGAAAGTATAAAAATCGAGATTCGTTGTTAGCGCCCTTATTATTGACAATGTACAATAAGTACTTTCCTTATAATGATTATAATGGTAATGAACAGAGATTTCAATCAAATCAAGGATACACTCGCTGAAAATTTCCATCGAACACGCTAACATCAATTCCAAACAAATGCTCCGCTTCATTGTTCGCTTTATATGTACACATAAGCAAGTAGAACGATAAAACGCAACTGACATTAGAGTCAATTTCCGAATCGTATAATTATATGCAATTATTCCAATTGTGGCATCATTTTTCATTAGCTAATCTAAAAAATCTACAATGCCGCCATATCGCCCGGCACGTACTTATTTCGGTGGTTCCGCTCCAACCGCCAAAAATCCCCACAACATCCCACTAAATCGACACTTAACTACATTTATATGCATTTGGATCATTTTTTGATAAAGAATCACCTGACAAACCACACATTCGCTAAAATCCTCTTTGTGATGCAAAAAACGCACTCAACTCTCGACATTGGTGGAAATTCGATAGATTTTTGCTAGTGTATGGAGCGCGGTGAGAAATGGCTCTAATGCTATTTTATTGCCATAAACACGCCATCACTCATTATTGTGTGGCAGTGTGATGATTTGGTGCGCGGAATTAGCATAATCAATTGTAATCGGGGCCATTGTATGTGGTCTGAACAAAACTCGGCAATTTTTCGCTTGAGCATTGACGCCAGCCACAGTACCGGTACGATGCGCTGCGTTTGCTATGATTATTTATCACTTCTTTTATTTGTGGTAATGGTAAAGATAAAAAAAAAAGAAAAACGTTGGGAAGTATTTGGGGATAGTAGTTGTTTAGTTAAACAATTTGATTGTCAACGGATACGCACGCGAATGACATTCATTTTGTGGAATAGATTTTGGTTTGGTATAAATGGTGATTTATTATAGTAGTCGAGCTAATTTCGTGTTCGCTCAATTGTAGTAAACAACAAAACGAGTCCAGATTGACAAAGGTAATTTATCAATAGATACAAATGTTTGCTTATTTCCATAAATGTAAATTTTAATTTTTGTTAAGTTGCATTAAATAATGAAAAGGTTTCAGTTGGACTTAATACATACTTTAAACTAACAGATCGGTTGCGTATAAAAGGCATGAAGGCATTATCAATTTACCTTTTTTAACAAATTCACATAAATGAAAGGTTTTCCCAGAAAAATTCTTTTGCGGAAAATAATGTTCGCACTACTTAAATCTTTTGGAGGGCAAAAAACGACGAATCCAAACACCCGGGTTCTTTTCAAAATTAAAATTGAAACTTCCCTCTTGCCTGAGAGATAACCCGTACACCAACCATTTCATAAATTATCAAAATTTATTGTCTTACCGCATTTAACTGAAACGGATCAATGATCATCGCCACCACTCTAAATCATCATAACGAGCCAGCAACAGTCATCAAACGATCTAATGAATGTCATACAAATCGAATTAATATCCGACCATAGGACCTCTAAACGATTCATTGCATTCCTTTACAACTTCAATTTAACCCTATTATCCTGTTCCACACATACACTTCTTCAGGATGCCTTCCTTAATTTTTTTTTTTGCCAATTCACCATCCTGTCCATTCCATTCGCCGCACGGAAAAACAAAAAGCATCGTAATAGTGTTTTGCCGTCATTTCATATTTAACCCCATTCAAAATTAGCTCCGTTAAGGACCAGTAAATCCAGAAAATTGACAGGGTAGTTTCCGAATTATATGATGTGTGTTGTCGGACGACGCAACAGGGATGATATAGGCATATACACGGAGTGTAAGTGTTGTTCGCATCTAATCAACGAACTTGTATCTTGAAAGATTCCAAGTAGTTTTCCGGCTATGAAAATGATTTTGAAGAAGCATATGTGTGTCGAGGGATAATCATCCACCCTTTCGTCCTTGATGGTCGGCATTTAATAGCCATGCAAAGGCATTTTCACAGTATAATTTCGGCAGAAGGTTGAGTTTCTTTTTTTTTGCTTACGATTAAACATGTTGTTCTTTTGGATGGTTGTTTCTGGTTGTATATCTTATCCTTTCATCCCTTGTATGGACGAGTATATTTCAGCTCAAAGACAAGACAATGGTCGAAAGTATACACGGAAGAGAATTTTAACAGTTTGTTTTATCGATGGGAATTTATAAATGTAGAGGAAATTAGTTTAAAATTTAGCGTTTTCACGTGAGTTATTTATGGGTTACGGAAATTAGATTTAAATTTATTTTAAACATTCAGTGACTTGGAGAAATTTAAAATAGTACATGTATTATTCAATCTTAATCTCAATCAAAATATCTTATGAGAAATTCTACTTCTAGTTTTAGTGCCTCGAGTTCAGGACGACACAAAAACTTCCTTAAGAATTTGATAGAGTTGTTCTACTTAGAACAGTAAATACTTAACTTTCAATTTTTTTATGGAAGTTGTACTACCCCCCGTACTGTACTTGAGTCAATGAAACGGATCTTACTAGACCGCCAATCTTCTGCTGTCTTTTTCTCATCTAATAAATAAATTTGGCGTGCTGCATCATAATATTTTCTTAAACTTTACTCCGCAGCTAACCCTAACTTCACTGGTAATAAAATTCAACCCTAAAGACATAAAAAAAAACACCAAACTGGACGTCCTTGTCATAATTCCGAACATCATTGTCTTCATAACGGACCCGTTCGGGAATCTTCAAAAGGACATACAATTCCATTGTAACCGAAAAAATACATTGAATTGTGAGATTACAACCTATAGTTCCGGTTCACATGCACAATTGGGTATCTTCAAACGGGACAGTAGCACCCAATCTGGTATTGTAGTGGCGACCACGAGCAAATACAATTTTTTCCCTGTATCTATCATCCCCGACGTATAGTTTAGTTGACCCACTACACGACAATGTGTACACATTGAACACGACACTTTGATGAGGATGATGGGAATCAAATCTGACACAATAATCTCTTCTGATCTCAATCAAATTAAAAAAGGACTTGCAAAAAAAAAACGAATTCAGAACAGACTCCATATAATATTGTCTTCCGAAAACAAGGACAACAATAATATCTTGTAAGAAAAATGCACGGTGTTTCGAATAGGTATTAAAAGAAAAGGGGTCAGTTAAAATGTTTCGTAATATTTTTTTTTCTTTGCACATTTTGGTTGATCTGTTTGGACGCGACAAATGTATGTCCTATGTCTACAGACAGCAGCATTTTCGGTGCAAATATGAAAAAGGATGCTCATTGTCATCTTTGTAAACTGGGCGCCTCGCGATATAAGGGAATGACGGATGCGAACGGATATTTGATGAATGTGAGATTTTGATGTGTCTACTTTAGATTGTTTCTGACAGATATCTGCGCAATGTACTCCTGATGATCCTTATTTTTTATGAGCATAGTGTGTAAGGGTCAGTATATGCAATGATGATTGTTTTTGAAAGGATTGAATTTTCTTTTTTAATCAGGTTTTCAATTGTAGAATTTTCTCATGCCCTCGTTGTTACATTTTTCAAGTAGCCGTCATAGAAGGGTATGAGAAAAAAAATTGGTGGAGTAGCTATTGCTTATTAAATTGAAGAAATGTTGAATGACCCCATGGGGTCAGGTGAGGAAATCTGAAAAAAGTGAATTGGGGTCTTATTGAATTGTGATGTACGTTTTCGGCATGCATGTTTTATAGTATGTACACATGGAAACGAACAAAATGTAACAGATCCTGTTTAATAATAATAAAAAACTTAAATTTCGGCGTGCTCCTTTATTATGTAAAGTATATGTTTGTTAAATTGGGCAAAAATGTTCGCGTTCTAACTGGACGTCGAGAAGTAATATTTTTGGGACAATCTTAGCAGTGGAGTAATGTTTCCAAAACCAAACAGCTTGTGTTCGAAATTGAAATGGGGGCGCCACCTCCACTGTATAATGCAGGGTTGGTCTAAAGTCGCTTAAGGATTTTGAAAACAAATAACTTTTTTTGTCTTTTATTTTTTTTATAGACCCTAAGCTTCCACAATTTTAATATGGAACTGTACAGCACTGCTCACAGAAAACCAAATTAATGCCATTTTTCTTTGAAAATGGCCGATCAAACTTTGTCACTAAATTTGGGGTTCATAAAGCTCGTAACGCTCCAGCAATGCATAATAGCGGACCTTTGGAGATTTAATATGTTTAGCGAGACCTTGATTCGACGACCATCGACGACGCTGTTCAACATAGTTGCCTATTAAGCGTGGCTCGATGCGGCATATTTCAAAAAGGGTTTGGCATTGTCCCTTATTTAAATCCTGAGGCCTGGCATTTTGAAACACGGCCTCTCGAAAAATTATAATATAAAATTTTATTTGCGTTTGTCTGATCTAAAGGCATCCCGAAAGTTAGGAGTATATTAACGACCCATAGGCTCATAGTAGTGAAGTAAATATTTTATGAACAATTGTGGAAAATTACACCGCCCACACTTCGAAAAGTGATGCAAAATGGCAAATGCGTACATTTTAACGGTTGGTTAGCAAAGATTTTTTTTTTTAAATTCTTATCGGTTGAATGTGCAAAACGCTACGCAATCCTAAAAAAAAGAAACAAACACCAACCAACCTGGGGGTAGTTTAACTTTGCCTCCATTTGCTTCCTTCAACACATTTCCAAGGCTTTCAAAATTTAGGCAAAAAAACAGCCCCTTCAGTTGTTCTACTGCTCTCCAAGTGCACTATGCGCTTAAAGTTTTTCGATCGGACCAATACAAAGTCCTAACCTTAAATCTCAGATTGATCAATTTTTAATTACTGATCAGGTTTTCAATCCTCCAGATTAAAATTAATAGAAAAATTAGTGAATCAATTTTTTAATATGTCAAATAAAAACCAAAATTACAATACAAATTCTAATTTGGTCTTGGAACCCTTTGAAAACCTTGTAATCACAGCATCCACATCAACATCAATGTCCCTGTGAATGTTCAGAAGAGCGAGACCGACAAGGCGTTCTTCTCCCATGGAGCTCAGAGTCAACTTTTAACTCGGCGCAGAGTTGAAAAGCTCCGTTCTCCAGTGGCAACACTTACTGGCAATGTCGCGAGAATCCTAAGCAGGCAGTTGATGGCTACAATGGGTACAAGTCATGGTCACATTCTTTAATTATTTGCAACAGACAAGTGGGAATGGCTTGTTTTGGGGCAGGTTGTGACAGTCGCTTCCCACTTAGCTACCCACAATTGATATTCCGCTACCTCTCGTAGAACTTGTACTTCGTCATCACTGTAAGGCTTCATGCACACGACGCGAAAACGGCTCGCAAGCTCGACACATCGAAATGCATTGGCTCTTATGGGAAGCTCATGACGAGCGACAGCAAGCGAGAGCCATGCACAGTCAAAACACGGCTCGCGAGCCGTGAATTCGCGGATTGTGGTGCAAGATATGTGAAAACACGTCTCGCTAGTTGTGATTTGACAGCGGCACGGCTCTCGCTGTCGTGAGCTTCCCATAAGAGCCAATGCATTTCGATGTGTCGAGCTTGCGAGCCGTTTTCGCGTCGTGTGTATGAAGCCTAAGAGGTTCGCGGCAAGAGTACAGTCAAATTGAAAACTTTCATAATGTTTGGAGACAGGCGATCTTTCAAATTAACTATGACACTGTCTAACAATGGCATATACGTCACTCTGGGGAAGTAATCCTCGGTAGAGTCAGCCGGGACATTTGCACGCTGGCGTTTGACGAGATACTGTTCTCGGCATCTTAATAACACTTCATAATTCTGGTGCTATCTCAGTAATCTCTGTATAATGTTGACTAAATATTGTCTTTGCATTTAGGCTCTTGCCTTCCAGCACAGCCAACGTATTCTGAATATAGCCAGTAGCTTTCATCAGCTCAACTGCCAGAGACTGAAGGAATCTGCTCAGAGACACAAAAGTACCTAAAAAACATGTTTAAAATAAGAACGATTACATTATATGAGGCCGCATATTCGTACTTAAGGCCTGAATTAAGATCGAGAGTAAAATTTTTCTCGCTGCGATTTTATCAATAAAAATGCATACTTGCTGTCGTGGAATATGTCACAAACGGTGGGGAATTCCATAAGCTACAATCCGAGACCGGTTCCATAATTTTCCTCGGCCATTTTATGTATTTATTTTTTGATTCCCCGGTCATTTGACATTTCACGATGAAATAACCGGGGAATCGGAAAAAACACATAAAATGGTCGAGAAAAATTATGGAACTGTTTTCGGATTGTAGCTTATGGAATTCCCCAGCATTCCCCACATATTCCACGACAGTAAGAATACATTTTCATTGAAAAAATCGCAGCGGACAAACATTTCACTCTCGATGTCAGTACTAGGCTTTACCAATAACGTCAAAAAGACAAACTGAATATACAATGACTGCGCAGAACTGCGCATGGCTTGACACAAGCAGTTTGCTTCTGAGGTAGTCTTGCTATCATTCCATTCAGAAATATTTAGGAGAGCGTTACAAACTTTAATAAGGGCATCTCCTTGAAATTGAAGTTGTCCATCATGTCTTTCGACCCAACGAGTTTCACATAAGCCTTGGAGTGTGCCCTTTAGTTCTTCTTTGAAAACAAGCTGTCTCTTTGCTGAAGCGTTCGCAAAAGCGATGACCTTTTTCATTATTGCTATATGTTGTTCTTGCAAGAGTTAACATTCGAGCACTTTGCTAAAGGATTATTCAATATGTGGTTACTACAAGGACACTTCTTTGCGTAGATATCTTTCTCTATCAATACTTTAGCATAGTTGAACAGCTATCAACTCCTATCCCCACACAATTCTTCACATCAACATCAAACTTTGACAATAAATCTTCCACAATATGTGCAATGACCTTGCCACTTAAGCGTCGCTCCTCACCTTCAACATCTTCGTCCTGAATAGAGGCACAGGCATCACAAAACGTGATAAAATCTTCTCTGATGGTGCCATTTTAAATATGTATAGGTATCTCAAACTTAAGCTGATCTGTGACGTGTATGAAAGTTCGGTAGTTTCGTCAAATATTACCGAAAACAGTTCGGCCATTTTTTACTCTGGTTAAAATTACTGACTGGATTTCCAGTTTACAAGCATCTATTAGCTTATTTTGAGATCTGTTACTTACTTAAGTGGCGTTCGACTTTCCAGAATTCATATGAGCCTCAAGCTGCTTATCACCTGCTTCATTTCGGAACCGTAGGAGTGCTCTAAAGTTTCCATCATTTTTAGCTACTACACTTTGTCTTTGTTTGTCTTCAAAGTCTACCTTTTCTGCCGAAAAGTCCATGGATTTGTTAAGAGATCCATAGTCTCTGTGGTCTCTCATTGGTCATTGCAATGTTCTGGCGCCCATATAGAATTATGGTAGGCCTTAAACGTTGGCGGTTTATTATTTTTTGATACAGCCCTTCAGTAACTGCTACTCAACGTGCATACTGCCAATTTTATGAAGTTCGCAGTACTCCAACAGCTACAACTATACGTACTAAGGTGACCAAATTTGAGCGATATGGGAACGTTGCAAATTTGAAACGTCACCATATAACGTATAGTTTTAGCCAGTGGCGCAACCAGGAGGGGCTGAGGGGACTAAAGCCCCTCCCAAACCCAGGAATTAGGAAAGGAAAAATTGCAAAATCAAACTTGAAACAATGCATTTCGTTTGCTCTGACTGCGAGGCACCAATTCTTTCAAGGATTCGGTGCAAGCCTTGACTTTAATAGCAAAATATTGCGAAATTACCTTGTATTCCGACGGCCAACGATTAGACAAATCCACATAATAAATCGGCTCGCCGCCGCGCCGGGCGGTATCACAGTCACTATTTCTGCACCGGTAAAATTAATCAGTAACATGGCAAAATGTAATTGCTTGAAAATGTGACGCTACGAAAAATTTTAGATCGAAAAAAACGCGAATACCACTGCACTTTGAAACACTACTGTATAGTGTTCAGCAACATCAAATATTTAGTTATATGGATGAACTTAGCCCCCCTCCAGGACCAAATCCTGGTTGCGCCACTGGCTTTAGCTGTTGGAGAACTGCGAACTGCATAAAATAGGCAGGATGCACGTTGAGTAGCAGTTACTGAACGGCTGTTTTCAAAAAATAATGACACTATTTTGGTTCGATGTGCAATGGTGTACAGTTTTTTTATTAAAATCTCCCAAGTTTAACGTCTTAAAAAGAGAAAAGAAAAGAAAAATTAAAAATGTAAAAGTTACGAATTTTTTACATCGGTTCCTTACTTTTTGCCCACCCTGTATTTAAGACCGCCCTTGCTGCTCATTATACTTAATTTAAATATTCCAATGACTAGAAGCCTACAGGAACTAAATTTTCAAATACCTACACTGTCGAAACAGGTTCTTTTCTCGACACACACGAGTTAGGATGATGTTTTAGACAAAGTGTTCCTTTCACATATGAAGAATGTAACAATAAACTTATTGTAAAACGCCGAAGCAAACGGAAGGATTATTGAAAAAAAAAACCTTTCAAAATTGTTGTTTTCCGGGTGATTTCTCCTACACTCCCTCGCTCCCGCTCCTTTTTCTTCTTCTTCTTCTTCCTTGCCTCGTTCTTTATACCGCTCCATCGTTTCGCGTTGCTCGACCTGCGGCGGTAATATCTCAGCATATTTCTACAGGCAGCTCTATCTTGGATAGTGTCATCGTCGAGACTTTGTTGTTCAGCAAGTACTCGCTCCCGCTCCATTTCATTTAAAAAAGGTTATACCATATTCCCGAAATTATAAGACACTATTAAGAAGTGTATAAGCCATGGCTTCCGACAGTTTCTTTTCGTACGATAAAATTAAAGAGTAGGACTAGCCATCTGGAATATCGCGCAAATTGGTAAACTCTTAGAAACGCTTGTCTAACGCTGGCCGTAAGAAAATGTCAAGTAGGTCGCTGACCCTCGGTGCCATGTTTCAGAGGGTGCAAACCTTGTCGACTTCGCGGAATTTTTGATTATTTTGTTACAAATTTCATATTTCTTCATTAAATTGAATTGCAATTGTAAATGTGAATAAATAGGTATTAAAAATAAACATTTGTTCAATAGTTTTAGTTGAAATATCTCGGAACGCTTATTCAACATGATAAAAAATCGTCCCCTCTAGACTGTACACATCTTAATGATCAATCTTATACTCTATAAAATATAGCTTACATTATAACCTATAAATTTTTTTTTATATTATCTGTGTATCCGCCCAAAATCAATAAATTTTCAAATTCGCAACTCCATTAGAATTGTTCAAACATTTTCTAACGACTTTTTAAAACGATTTAAAACTTCGCACCCAACAAAAAAAAATACAGTCACGTTACCCAAAATGCGAAAGGGTTATGTTATGTATTTAAACACACGCACTCGGCAAGGATTTATTCTATTAATGCGAACTGAACTGGGACTGGTACCCACCCCTTTAAATTATATTTTGAAGACGTTCAGACAGTTCGGCTGCGCCAGTTTAAATTGAGTTAATAAAGTCATAGGATTAAAACAGATTTCACGTACAAATATAAACAGGGGGTTGTTGCAAATTCTTTTTTTGTACGTATGTTGATGTTATTCGAAATCCTTCCGGCAATATTGCACGATTACATCTGATGATGCTATAATAATATAATGTTTGCTGAAGATTGGTCTGAAGAGGATATATTGCCTGTGGCGTAGATTATGTGCCGATTTTTTTATGATTGGGCGTAAAAATCCATGGATCTTATATTTTAAGTTAGAACCTAATAGAACTACAGAGACATTTTTCAGAATGTAAAATTGGGAGTAATTTTAAATTTTGTACGATTGTACTCGCAAACACGCTGAATTGATTTGGCAGCATACATTAATTTTTTATCGGGAAATCGTGAACATTTGTTCGACATTATCATTAAGATACTATTCGGCAAGGGGTTAAATTCGTTAATGCCATTTACATGGGCGAGTAATGGGTTTTACATTGAATTCAAATTCGCGATTACATCGATTGTGGAATGGGCGTGTAGGTCGTGCAGCCGAGCCACACATTACCACTATTGCATTCATTGTGAATTTATTAGCATAAAAATTGCATGATAATCGATTAATCTAAAATTCAGATTCTGTGCATGGCAAGTTTAAATCACTGAAATATTACCGAGAATAATTTTGCAATTTAAATTATTTTCTAATTGTCTGAGACATCTGTTTTTAGGTCTTGGGCATGTACAGCTGCGAAAAGTGTAATAGCACTGAAGAGTAGGCACACCATAGTTATTTCTCTTAAAACACAAATATTGGGCATATTACTATACTGGGGGCACAGTGTATAAGGATAAATTTGTTAACTTTCTGGAAATGGCAAAATATTGTTGGCAGCTAAATTTGTTATCTGGATGAATCAAAGAAGAGAGTATGAATAGCTACAATGCAGGTTAAATCGAAACTTGTCTAAAAGCATTTTATCATACAACTCAGGTTTAACCCATTACAACCCGGACCATGACCTCGTTATCCTAGCGCTTCGAAAATTAAAGGACAAACTAAAAATGAGTAATTTACTTTGTTTTCTTAATTAGACCATTAGCAATTGGTAATAGAGAAGAGGTCTGCGTCCTGTTCCTGGAATGATTAGATTTCTGCCTTCAATCCAATGTGGATAAGTCTCTAAGAAATTCATAATGTGACACCCAGGCTACCATACGTGCACAGATATATCAAACAGGGAACAGGGAAAAAAATGTAAAGATTGTCATAATTAACACTAATAATACATTTATTTAAAAATTTTCCATTTTTTTTTCCTGCCGTCGTCGCCGGAGTAGTGGCATTTTCTCAGCGAAATTTACTGAGTGGAGTTTACGAGAATGCACTCAAAATAGTTGGCACTAAGACCGCTCCTGCGGCAACCCTTCAGCTATTATCTGTCGGAATTAAAGGTACATTTTCCTCGACACGACTGCACGACAGCGACTCGCTCATTCCATATACAAATTCGTTTTTAAAATGAGAGAAAAACGGGTTATTATATGGTATGAGCGAGTCGCAGTCGTGCGGCCGCGTCGAGGACAACGTACCTTAAGGTAAGCTGACAAGACGTAGAGCATTTCGTTGTACATGCAATACGACATTTAGACCTATTGTACAGCATTGAGAATCGTACAGGATTCTTCTTCCGAATTGCACCTCGATTGCCATATGGCAACCACCAACATCCTCTCCTAAAAATCCAAATTCTGGTTTCTTGATGTAAATATTTAGAAACGACAAATTATATTTCATAAATAAGTGTATTTAGCACGAAGTGGTTGTAGTTTCGTATGTTTAAAGATGTTCATCTCGCTGTGACAGTTTTACAAAGTTGATCGAAAATTTAAGTAGTGAAAAATTGGCGAAATGGACTTTATGAAAAAGTAAGATCAATTATATTTTATTTCACCGGTTGTTGATCGTTATGAAATGAAGTGCATATTGAACATACATATTACTAGATTTTTTTCGCAGTGGCGCCGGAACGAATATTTTATTGAGGGGGCAATATTTTTTTTTCTCAAATTCATATTAAAAACCATATACCGGACCTTTGCTCTAGCACTTTTATGTCCTATGAAACGATACCAATTATTTGGTATTACAAAGTAATTATGAAACATATTAGAGAACAACAGAAGTACCCACCATGAATAGTTTCCAAAATGAGAATAAGCCTTAAGTTTCATTTGTTACACATTTTAGTCCCATTATAATTCCAAAGTGTTGAAGATTATCAACTTATAGTTTGACATATATTCAACATTACACGATTTTTCCAAAAGTTGTTTTCCGGTTTCCTCGGGAAACGAATTCTTTCATGAATTTTGGTAGATCTAAATTCCCTGTTCCCTGTGAACATTCAGAATAATTATATGTATGTATCAGAAGTTTTTGTATCATTCGTGAACGTAGACATGTTTTAAGACGTCGCAAAGCTGTGAACAACCTTTCTGATTATGCTGCTGTGGCTGGAAAGGTCAGCATTTATGTTACTAGCTAGCCGTATTACCTCGCTGTATTCGATTTACTTCGAAAGTGATCAGCAATTTCGACGCAGCATCTAGGTTAAGCTCCCAGCATGCGGCATATCCTTCAAAAGTATTAACTGTGAGCGAAGAACATCCAAATCTACAGCATGGCATGCCAGCCCAATCTTACTGTGAGACTCTCTTCCGCCCCGCGCCGGTACGGTTTTCTGACAAGGAGAATGAATGCGTTTTCGTTGACCGACGCACAGTGGGGCGGTAGAGGCAGAAATTCAAAAAATGTGTACTATTGGAGAGCTTTTGTCAATGAATCATCGCATAGTAAACATTTTGAAGTTTCTTTCTACAAAAAAAATCGGACCGATATCTGTCACAGTAAAAAATCAGCGGCTCTCAAAGTGTAGAGAATTGATTTTGCAGTTTTTGCACATTTTTCCATAATCAAGTTTCAATGAAAACCCTGACTATAAATTAGGATAAAACTTTGTTTTATGATTTTGTTTTCAATATTTAGGCTATAATTAATATGTTAGCATAAAAAAAGTAAAAAAAAAAATTTGGAAATTTTTTTATTTAATTTTAATCATTGAAGGTCAAATTGACCCTAACTGGATTTTTCACATTGAGTTTTAACAACTACCTCCACGTGAGTCCAAGCGTCTGCTTATGCTACATTATTCCAGAAAGTCTCAAGATTACTAATATGTAAGAATCATAACCCTATAGAACCCCAGGCTACTTTTATAACCCATGTTGGCTGTTTTAGACACGATTTTTGAATATCTACTGTGAAAGATGTTGGGTCCTTTGAACCGGAGATAACCGTAGTTTTCAACCCATTGAACTAGTTTCTTGTGGAAAGTATAAAGGGACTCTGTCTTGACGTTCAGCCAAAATTTACCACCTCCCGTCCCCCTGGAGAGGAGCTATGGACGTTTTGACTTGAACAAGTTCTAGTAGGCGAATCAGGCGTGTCCTTGGTCGGAGCAACTTAATTTTTGGCAAACATCAACTTCATTTTATTAAGAATATTTCCCTAAATCATGCTGGCTCAACTAGCATTTGTAGCAGAGTTACAGTAAAAAACATAAATGTCAAAAAATTATAATATCCAATTTTATTTTTTGGTCTAGGTTATAATTTATCAAAATAAGTCAATTGTATTATATGTCATTGCAAAGGTAATTTTGAGTAGTTTCATGTGTCCTCGAACCATTTTGCTCTAACTTTTATAGTTTTTCAAATAATTAGGAAAAACTGAAAAATGATCTCCTCTCCCCCCTTAAAATCAAAATAACTTCAAAACGGCTGATCCTATCTGCGTGAAACCAATTCCATTCGATTTAGAATGGCCAAATACATTAAGATTGACCTGTTCTTATAATTGTTTCCAAAATTCGGGTTTTTCGCCCCACTGTGCGACGGTCAATGTTTTCGCTCTTCGGTTATTTTAGAATTTGGCTTTGTCGTTAATTTGAAATGCTCTTGTTGACGAAAAAGAAATGAAAATGAAATGATCATGTACATACTCGTAGTATCCCAGCAAACAATTTTATCGATTTTTTCGAAAAATCACAAAAATGATTCGAAAGCGATATTATTCAAATGAAAAATTTATCGTAGACTTGTTTCCCCGACGAAAAATCATTTTATCGTCATCAATATGTCAGGAATGCGACTCCTATTAACGAAATATCGTCTTATTATTGCAAGGATGATAAAATAGTAATCCCTTACAACGAGAGAATGATGAAATTGTCAAAAAATAAAACGACTAATTTATTCCCATAATTTGTAATCTTAGATAGCTCAGGTGTAGAACGTAGGACTACGAAACGATAGGTCCCCGGTTCGATTCCCAGTAGAAGCAAAGTGTAAAAAGGTAAAGTTAAAATTAGATAAAAAAAGTTAAGGATAAAATAGAAGAAAAAAATTAGAAAAAAAGGGAAAAATAAAAAAAAAATTTTTTTCACTTTTTCTATGTATTAGTCTATTATCGCCAAATTATCATCCTGGCGAATTAATATCGGTCACTATTCCTTCACGAAGGGAGTGACGCCTTTAATCCGAAAACGATATGAAATTCGAGAAATGTTTTCTATCAGGCGAATTGAATTCGTATCGCGGACGATAGAAATTGTTTGCTGGGATACATTCATTCGATGGATGTATGCAACTGCGGACCAGATACTCCATTATGGAAAAAAAATATTCACTAAAATTATTGAATATGTACAAAAAATATAAAACAAATTATTCTTAAAGAAATTTTTGATGCCAAATTGTTGAATACACTGCCTTATATACGCAGTAAGAAGTTACACTAATTTGCGCCATGGGTTAAGGGGGGAGGGGGTGGCAAAGGGGTGAAAATTCAGTTTCTTGCAAATATCTGGAAAACTATGAGTCCGACCTTAAAATGCCCTGAGGACGAAACAAACTACATAAAATTACCTTTGCAATGATATATAACAGTCTAGAGATTTTCTCAGAAAATTATACCCTAGACCCAAAATTATTATAGTGAATTTACATTTTTTTAGTTTTACATTTTGCATTGTAACTCTTGATAAAATAGATTTAGGATCATAAGATCTGGTCCATATATTGTTAACAAAACTTGTTTGATTTGTACCAAAAATTGAAGTGCTCCGCCCATTGACGCCCCCCTCACTCCTCCTAGCATTTTTCAAACAGGCATGCCTGTAGCTCCATTTTGAATTAAGGTAGGCAGATCAAATTTGGTGGGGTGCCTAGTGCAAGCCCTATTATGCTCCTTACTAAAAATTATTAGCATCCGATCAAAACTAAGGGTACTCCCCATACAAAGTGACCCAAATTACTAACAAATTTTACATTTTTTCATTTCTAAATTCTACCTAAAATAGAAAAAAAAATGTATCTCTTAGAACATCCTTATAACAGTTAATTGTAGTCTTCTGAATGTATATCCGAAAGTTTGTACCAGAGCGTACCTTAGAAGTACGAAAAATCGAGTTTGAAGGTTGCAAGTACACGTTACTCGAAATATTCGCAAATAGTCTTAGAACTGGTATCACTGACCTTCAAACCCAATTTTTTGATACTTGTAGCGTACGCCTTGGTACAAACTTTTGAATACATATTCACAAGACTACAATTAACTGTTATAATGACGTTCTAAGAGATACATTTTTTTCTTGTATTTTACATAGAATTTAGAAGCGAAAAAACGTGAAATTTCTTAGAATTTTCGTTAACTTTGTATGGGGGGTACCCTTAGTTTTGATCCGATGGTAATAATTTTTGGTGGAGAGAATAATGGAGCTTAGAATAGGCACCCCACCAAATTTGATCAGCCTGGCTCAATTTACAAAGAAGCTACAGGCATTCCTTTTTGAAAAATGTTAGGAGAAGTGAGGGGGGCGTTAATGATGGGAGCACTCCAATTTTTGGTACAAATCAAATAAATTTTGTTATCAATATATGGACAAGATCTTATGACGGTAGGTATATTCTATCAAGAGTTACAGTGCGAAATGTAAAACTCAAAAAATGTAAATTCACTATAATACTTTTGGGTCTAAGGTATATTTTTTTTTTAATATAATTATATATCATTACAAAGGTAATTTTATGTAGTTTTTTTCGTCCTTAGGACATTTTAAGGTCAGACTCATAGTTTTCCAGATATTTTCAAGAAACTGAATTTTAACTACTTGATATTTTTTTATATTTTATTTGTCACTTTCAATACATATGCCCAATAAGTAAATCGTTTTATTAAATGAGGCAATGTCCTAATAAGTGATGTCTATGAATACGAAGCTCCCTTAAGGATTCACTTATATAGAGAAAACCCTTATTCCTTAAGGAATTCCTTATTACATAAGTGGGGACTATGAATTCCGCCCTAAG